>JALIZH010014767.1:0-247210 GCA_030522465.1 Rhipicephalus appendiculatus | reverse complement strand
GGATGTATATTGTCCAGTATGCTGGAAACCTGGATGCGATTGGCGCACATTGCGCTAAACATGGAGGGAAAAAAAGAGGCAGCGTCACATGACAATCTTGAAGCCCAGCAATAGAAAATGAAAATGGGGCCTGCTGGGAATCTAATAAGTGCATGGAGGTCGAGTAGGGAGCGTCGTCTGATGAGGTTGACTTTTGGACGCTAGGCGCGCTCCCTCTTAGGTTTTTTTCCCCTCTCGTAGTGCTGAACGCTGTGCGACAGCTAACCATGAGAAACTTTTTTCTTGGGTGAAGACGAAGCGTTTTTTCTGTTTTAAAAGACGATTAGCCTTCTTTCAGGGCCAAAAGCAACACTCTTTCAAGGAAGATAGCAGAATGTGTGTACCCGTATGTGCAACGAATGAATCCTAGTGTCCAGTATATTGGGCATGGTTCTCCTGTGAAAACCATTGTACTTACAGTCTCGTTTATTTTTTTGCATGCTTTTCAATGGCTTTTTAGCTAGAAAAGAACATTAAAAAATTTTGTTCTACCGTAGAAAAAATTCGCGTCGGAAAGGGATATATATATATATATATATATATATATATATATATATATATATATATATATATATATATATATATATATTAATGAGAACTAAGACAAAGATGCCAAGGAAAGTATAGGGGAAGCTATTATCTTTTCGTCCACTTTCCTTTCTTCACATTTACATTACAATTACTTCTAAAAGCTTCCCCTATACTTTCCTTGGCATCTTTGTCTGTTAGTTCTCATTAATACTGTGTTTAACAAAGCAAACGAGCCCTTAAGTTTACAATTCTTTCCTTCATTCATAACGAGGGTCTCGTTCTGGCAGACTTGATGCCTTCAGGTGGTATGCGAGGGATTATTAGCCAGCTGCCCGCTCGTAATAAGATCACGTACTACGTGACGCCTACAGGCAAAAAAAAGAGTGTTCCACACTCGCCGTAATGGCAACAGGCGGCGCTGACTGACGCTCCCACGTTTAAGTACACTTATATAACCTATAAAGTGGACGGAGGGGTGACCGCCACCGTAGCTCAGTGGTAGAGCATCGGACGCGTTATTCGAAGGTCGCAGGTTCGGATCCTGCCGGTGGCAAGTTATCTTTTCGTCCACTTTCCTTTCGTCACATTTACATTACAATTACTTCTAATAGCTTCCCCTATACTTTCCTTGGCATCTTTGTCTGTTAGTTCTCATTAATACTGTGTTTAACAAAGCAAACGAGCCCTTAAGTTTACAATTCTTTCCTTCATTCATAACGAGGGTCTCGTTCTGGCAGACTTGATGCCTTCAGGTTGTATGCGAGGGATTATTAGCCAGCTGCCCGCTCGTAATAAGATCACGTACTACGTGACGCCTACAGGCAAAAAAAAGAGTGTTCCACACTCGCCGTAATGGCAACAGGCGGCGCTGACTGAGGCTCCCACGTTTAAGTACACTTATATACCCTATAAAGTGGACGGAGGGATGACCGCCACCGTAGCTCAGTGGTAGAGCATCGGACGCGTTATTCGAAGGTCGCAGGTTCGGATCCTGCCGGTGGCAAGTTATCTTTTCGTCCACTTTCCTTTCTTCACATTTACATTACAATTACTTCTAATAGCTTCCCCTATACTTTCCTTAGCATCTTTGTCTGTTAGTTCTCATTAATACTGTGTTTAACAAAGCAAACAAGCCCTTAAGTTTACAATTCTTTCCTATATATATATATATATATATATATATATATATATATATATTATGACGACTCGAATGTGACGACGTTTATTAGGCCGCGAACACGGGAGCGAACAAGCGCCACGGATCCGATGATGATTCGCAGCCAAACAGATGATGATGATTGATGGCTGCTCAAATGAGGATGAAGTGCATAATAGATGCCTACACTAATTCCCCCCCACGTGGAAGCGGCCAGCCTGGCCGCTGGAAGTCAAAGTGTCGAGGAACGTCGCGTGAAGTGCTTCATGCGGGAGACGTGAACAACCTCGGTGCTGCGGTAACGGCGGTCAGTTGGCACGACAAGTGGCGTCACGCGATAGTTGACGGGCGAAGTCTGCTCCAAAACTACGTACGGGCCGATGAACCGAGGCTGGAACTTGTCGCACAGACCCGGTGTGCGAATCGGTGTCAGGAGCAACACCTCTTCACCCGGTCGGAATGACACGACACGATGAGAGGTGTCGTAAATGACCTTCCTTTCCTGTTGCGTGGCTTCTGTGTTCATACGAGCACGCTGGCGACACTGGGCAAGGCGGGAAATATATTCTTCGCAAGAAGACTGACATTAAGTGCCATTGCCGGTGAAGAAAGAAACGTCGAGAAAGAAAGTAGGTGAACGTCCATAAACGAGATAAAACGGCTAGTAGCCGGTGGTGCGCTGGACGGCGGTGTTGTAGGCGAAGGTGAGGAATGGTAGAAGTTTATCCCAGTTTTTGTGGTCCGGTTCAATGTAGACAGCAATCATGTCGGCGAGGGTTCGGTGAAATCTCTCGGTCAGACCGTTTGTTTGAGGCTGGTAGCTAGACGCTGTCTTGTGTGTAGTGCCAGAAGCGCGTAGAACTTCACTTAGCAGTTGGGATAAGAATGCCTTTCCGCGGTCGCTTAGGAGTATGCGAGGAGCACCATGACGCAGAATTATGGCCTGGAGGACGAAGTCAGCAACTTCCGAAGCTGAACCAGTAACCACAGAACTTGTCTCGGCGTAGCGCGTCAGGTGGTCTACGGCGGTCACTATCCATCGATTTCCAGCGCCAGTGACGGGAAGAGGCCCATAAAGGTCAACACCTACGACCTCGAATGGTGTTGCGGGGCACGGAATTGGCTGTAACTGGCCGGCAGGAGCAGATGTCGGAAGTTTGCGACGCTGGCATGGAGCGCACGAACCTACGTACCTCGCCACGCTGGTAGAAAGGCCAGGCCAATAAAAGCGGCTTCGAATGCGGTCGTAGGTTTTGTGAAAGCCAAGGTGGCCAGCAGTCGAATCGTCGTGAAAGGCGTTAAGTACGCGATGTCGAAGAGAGCGTGGTAGAACAGGTACCCAGCGTTGACCGTCAGGATGATAAATGTGACGATATAGTACACCATCCTCCAGCTTAAATTGGTAGAGTTGACGACGAAGCCGTGCGTTAGGGTGGACGCGAAGCTGCAGAGAAGTGGTCTATGATGCGCCGACAGTACGGGTCAGCGAGCTGCCGAGAGCTAAATGGTTGCTCGTCGTCGGCGGGCAGCTGGTCCAGTGAGGCGAGCAAGGCAACTGAACTAGAAGTGACGTCCAAACTGGTGTTGTCTGGAACGGTTGAGGGAGTGTCGGGCGGAGCCGTAGGTAGTGGGCAACGGGAAAGAGCGTCGGCGTCTTGATGTTTTTTGCCAGATTTATAAATAATCTCAAACTGATACTCTTGCAGGCGTAGAATCCACCGACCCAGGCGCCCGGACAGGTTCTTCAATGTAGATAGCCAGCATAAGGCGTGGTGGTCCGTTACAATAGTGAATTGACGGCCGTACAGATAAGGACGAAACTTCTGTACTGACCAAACCACAGCGAGGCACTCCTGCTCAGTGATCGTATAGTTCTTCTTGGAAGCGGTGAGCACTCGACTAGCGTATGCAACGACTCTCTCCCGTGAAGAGTCATCGCGTTGGAGAAGAACAGCACCTATACCGCGGCCGCTGGCGTCTGTATGCAGGAGTGTCGGGGCGGTCTCATCAAAATGGCGGAGTACAGGCTCTGACGTGAGGGCTTCCTTCAACAGGTCAAACGCCGATTGACATTCTTCGAACCACACAAAGGGTACATCGGAAGCAAGTAGTTTGTGTAGTGGCGCAGCTATTGAAGCGAAGTTTCGTATGAAACGACGAAAATAGGATGCGAGGCCAAGAAAACTTCGCAAATCCTTAGGCCTTCCGGGGCGCGGGAAGCGAAGGACGGCAGTAGTCTTGTCGGGGTCAGGGCGAATTCCGTCCTTGCTCACGACATGACCGAGAACCTTGATGGATTTGCTGGCGAAACGGCATTTCTTGGTGTTGAGTTGCAGACCCGCGCCAGCAAGGCATGTTAGGACTTCGCCCAGGCGTTGCAGGTGCTGAGGGAACGTTGACGAAAAGATAACAATGTCGTCCAGGTAGCAGAGGCAGGTCTTTCATTTCAGGCCGCGCAGCACGGTGTCAATCATGCGCTCAAATGTGGCAGGCGCGTTGCAGAGCCCGAAAGGCATCACGTTCAATTCGTATAATCCGTCGGGAGTTGCAAATGCCGTTTTTTCCTTATCGTCTTCGTGCATGGGAATTTGCCAATATCCCGAACGCAAATCGAGGCTTGAAAAGTATTCCGCGCCTTGTAGGGAATCAAGAGCGTCGTCAATGCGTGGCATGGGGTACACGTCCTTGCGTGTGATCTTGTTAAGTGCCCGGTAATCGACGCAAAAGCGCACAGAGCCATCCTTTTTTCGTACCAAAACAACAGGCGATGACCAAGCGCTAGCTGATGGACGAATTACCTCTCGTTGGAGCATGTCAGCGACGTTTTCCTCTATGATTTTTCGCTCAGCAAGAGACACGCGGTACGGGCGGCGGTGCACAATAGATGTTCCCTCTGTCTGAATGCGATGCACCGCAGTGGTAGTCTGGCCCAACGTTGAGGAGCAGGCGTCAAAAGAATCGGCGTGTTTGGTTAACAAATCAAGCAGCTGCTGAGCCTGCGTAGCTGTTAGGTCATCGCTGATAAGTGCTGTGAAAGGGGACGAAGAACCAGGCTCACAGGTAGGAGGGTCGCTGGTGGAGACAGGCTTAAGTGGCGCGATGCTTACAGGCTCAGCATCGACAACGCAGGCTACTGTGGTGCCCCGTGGAAGGAGAATTTTCTCCGATGTAGCATTCATGGCAATGACGAGCGCGGAGCCGTTGTGAAAGCGTACCACACCTGACGCAAGGGCTATGCCTTTAGTCACGCAATTTGAAGAAGGGGACACCAAGACGTCACCGTCGTCGATGTCCTTAGATGTTAGGGTCACAATTCGCTCTTGATGTGGCGGCAGTTCGAGATCTTCCGGAGCGAACAGGCGAAGTGGCTTGTAGATCTCTTCATCGAGCATGGAGTCTGTATCGGTAAGGTGCAGAACACGCTCTCCACAACATATTGCCGCCGAAGAAGAAGATAGAAAGTCCCACCCTAGAATTAGTTCGTGAGAGCACCGGGTTAACACAGTAAACTGGATGCAATGAAGGATGTCATCGATAAAAACACGGGTAGTACAAAGGGCGGCAGGGCGAATGGTGTTCCTCTGTGCTGCGACTAGAGTGGGTCCATTATAAGGCGTCATGACTTTCTTGAGGCGTTTACACAAATCAAGTCGAATCACAGAAAACGTAGCACCGGTGTCAACCAAAGCATCGACGAGAAGTCCTTCCACTATGACGGAAACCATGTTGAACGGGCGTGCTGGAGGAATATCAGTCCTACTGTGGAATGCAGTTTCTCCTCCAAAAACTGCATCACTTAGTTTTCCGGACGGTTGCCAGTGGTAAACGAGGCAGGGCGAAGTGGTGAGGAGGAGCGACGAAAGGGCGAAAGTGATCGGCGTCTGCTTGGACGGAAAGTATTCCTCGCTTCAGTCGATGCGGGCGGAGATGGCGTTCGCTGCGGAGGGAAGGAATGACGCGGGGCGTAAGAATCCCCACTGGAAAAATCCCGTTCGCGCATGTCGTACCCACGACGCTCATCCTGCTGGCGCTTGCGGCAGAAGCGTGATATATGCCCGCGATATCCACAATAATAGCATGTTGGGCGAGATGAGCGCCAAGGCGAGTAGTAGATGGCGTTCGGCGCACCGGGAGATAGTGCGGTCAGGTGGGCAGAGGGAGGTTCAGGCGGCATAGAACGGAAGTGGACCGGTGGCGCAGCAACCGATGCGAACGATGGTAGCGGCAAGGTAGGGTTTACGTTGCAGGGGAGGCGCGGCAGCAACTTGCGCGTACGTTGGCGGGCTGGAAGCAGGTGGCTGTACGTGCGCTGGGCCGGTGAATGACGTTAGTTCCTCCCTGATGATGTCTCGCAAGGCCGTGCCTGAAGGCTGTGTGAAAGATGGGGAAGGTGGGGAGAAGCCCATTGACTGTAGCTCTTCGCGTATAATCTCCCTGATCAAGTCACGAATGTCCCGGTCCGCCGGTCGGTGTTCGCTGGTGCCCGATTGCAGCCGAATAGAGTCCAGTTCATCGAGGCGCTGACACGTGGTGATGACGTCAGCGACAGTAGAGGGATTCTGGACAGCAAGGGCATTGAAGGCAGCGGTCCCTATGCCCTTCAGAATGTGGCGCAGTTTCTCCGACTGCGCCACATCGCCACATCGACGAATTGACACGCCGGCAGAGCGAAAGAACATCCTCGATGTACGACGTGTATGACTCGCCCGGATGTTGTGTGCGAGCATCGAGGGTCCTCTTCGCGAGAGCGGATCGAACGGCGGGTGTGCCGAATACTTGACGAAGCTGCTGCTTGAATCCATGCCAGTCGGTCAAGTTGATCTCATGGTTAAAGAACCATGTCTTCGCAACACCCGCGAGATAAAGGGAGACGCGACGTAGCTTGTTGGGATCGTCCCACAGATTAGTAGCGCTTACTCGCTCGTAGTTGTCAAGCCAGTCTTCCACATCTTCTCCGCGGACACCGGCGAAGATTGGGGGGTCACGCTGGTGGTTGACGACGTACAGAGGCGAGGCTTGCGGCGCCGCGACGGGAGCGGCATGGGCGCCGGCCGGCTCGTTCTGCGACATGTTGGAGTACAGAGGGTGCAAGCGGCGGCCCGAACGGAGCTCCAGCGGGTAGACTGGGCGATGAGAGGACCGGGGATCGTAAATCCACCTACACCACGTATGACGACTCGAATGTGACGACGTTTATTAGGCCGCGAACTCGGGAGCGAACAAGCGCCACGGATCCGATGATGAAGCGCGCACCCAAAAACGATGATGATTGATGGCTGCTCAAATGAGGATGAAGTGCATAATAGATGCCTACAATATATATATATATATATATATATATATATATATTTAAAGGCACATAGCAAAATAAATGAGAAGAAAAAAAATTCCGAAGCACCTGACGGTAGATTCGAACTACCGGCCCCTCGCACAGCAGCGCGCTGCGTTAGCCAACTAAACCGCGCACCATGCATGCGCTGGCATTAAAGGGGCCCTGCAACACTTTCCCAAGTAACCATGGAATGGATTCAATAAATGAGCTTATTGCCTCAAGAATTCATCGCCACATAAATTTTTAGAATCCGCTGAGTACGAGCGGAGTTACAAAGATTTGTCGCACGCTGGAATTGCATTCTCTCTTCTCTCGTCCCGTCGAAAGCGCTGGAAGCTAAGCAGGGAGGGATGGCACGGGGAAAGAAAATACGTCACGCGAGCCTGGTGACCTTGAGAACTTTTTTGATAAGAAGCATCTTATGCTCGGGGTTATGTCCGTCCCTGCCGCGTCCCTCCCGCGTCCGGCGTCCCGCGTCCGGCGTCCCGCGTCCGGCCACTTTCATGAAGTAGGGAAGCACCCATTATGCGAACCAGAACACTGTAGTAATATGAAGGCCGTCAACCACTACCACAGTCATCAGAGTCATGGTCGAGAGCACAGAGAGGCTGCTTAGCAATGGCTAGGCAGGAGGTGTCTGTCGCCCAGGTTGACCCCATTCCTTGATCTTGCTTGCATGTGTTTGGAGTGGGCTTAGTCAACACCTCCTAGACAAGCTTTCAGGCCTGCGCGTCACGTGAGATGACGTAGGATACGTCACTATCCGCCGGCCTCCCTCTCGCTCAGCTGCCTCAGCCGGCCAGCCGTGCGGCTCGCTCCGAGTTTTCAGTTTCTCACGACACAGACAAATTGCGCAGTGATAAAATATTTTTATTGCTTACGGAAACATCGAATGAGCCGCGCATTCCATATTGCCGCTGCGGAACGATGCAGCACAAATTACACACACATACATGCCCAAAAATAGAGGTACAAAGACGATACAACGAACAAAAATGCACTAATGATACAAAATAAACGGTTCAAAACTGCTAAATTATACCAAATCCTGTTAGCATGAATAAGAAGTGGCCGCTGGCTGTTATAAAACATGAAACGCAGTACAGCTAACGAGTACATCAGGGGTCTCAAACTCACCCCAGCCAGCGGGCCGCAGTCACGCCATTCAGTCCCGCAAGGGCCGGGGCAGGGAGAGAAGGCCGCAGCGGGGGGGGGGGGGGGGGGGGAGTGAACAAGGTGAACGCATGGGATGTCTCACGGAGACAATGCCTTAAACCAGTCAGGCCTGTGTAGCTCACGAACATAACTAATAAGAAAAGAAAAAAATATTGGGGGGTGAGAACAGTCATGTCTTGAATTTTGGGGGCGAAGACAGCCGCGAGGCGCTCGGTTGCGGGCCGCAACCGAGAGCCTCGCGGGCCGCATGGGGCCCGCGGGCCGCGTGTTTGAGACCCCTGGAGTACATGAATAGCAGTGACACCAGAAAAAAGAAAAAAGAAACATGGTTGATGCCTCCGTCATAGGAATCGGTATAACATGAAAGTGAAACCTAGCTGTCCTTACAGAAGTAGTTGAGTGTTTACTGTACATTGATATAAGAGAGCTTGTACAGTGTCTGTTGATGTTTTACAGTTATAGCGTCAGGAACGTCAAGGGGCAGCTGCTGGCCGGCTCCTACAAACGCGACGCGCGGTGCGTTGCGGCAGCAGGAGCGGCCCAAATAGCCGTGCATGCATCGCAACGCGCGGGTGCGTTCCGACTCATGCGCGATACTGCCCGGTTTCTGAAATATATTTTTCGCCCCCATCATTCTGCCGGACCAAAATAAAAGTAATTTCCTTCTGTCTCTCGCTTTACAAGTAACTCAGTTGCAGTTGTGTTCTGCTCCAGCCAATAAACGATAGCACGGAAGTTACCCGATTGCGGCTAGTATATTGCAATATGAAAGTTAGAGAGTAGACATCGTGTGCTAATTGACCGAATGCAAGTGTAGTTCACCCGCTTTTTCCTTTTTTTTTGAACAAAGACGCCGCTTTTTCTCCGCCAGCGACTTCGTGACTGGGGTGAAAGCAACCAGAATGAGCGAGCGTTCGGAGAGAGGAGCTCTCGCTTCTGCGGGAGACGCTGTCGCTTCTCGGCCGGCGGGTGGTGACGTCAGAATTCTGGACGCAGGCCTTGTAAAGTATCTAGGAGGTGTTGGCTTAGTCCGTCCCTCCTTCCCGAGTCCCACACCACCACAGCGCATGCGCGTCCCCTCCCCCACTCTCTCTCCTCTCCTACGCTCACCCCTTTTCTCTCCTCTAGGAATCCTCTACTCTACGGAGCGGCTCGTGCGTCCCACATCCCCACAGCGCATGCGCGTCCTCTCCCACCCTCTCCTCCAGGAATCCTGTACTCTACGGAGCGGGTCCCACGTCCCACACCCCCACAGCGCAAGCACGTCCCCTCCCCCCTCTCTCTCCTCTCCTACGGTCCCCCCCCGTCCTCTCCTCTAGGAATCCTCTACGGAGAGGCGCGCACGACAGGTGGTGCGACAGCTACATACTCCGCTGGGGGCGCCACGGTAGTTCCGCGGTATGAAAATGACGGTGCGCGCGCGCCTCATTCGCTCTCCTATGCAGCGCCGCGATGAGCGCCCGCACCGCTGCCGTGAAACGAGAGCGGCGACGTTCCTCCCGCTCAAGCTAATTATCTCCCCCGCTGCTTCGCATCCACACATGGTTCCCTTTAGCGGGAGATGGGGAAGTTTTTTCTCTTTTTTTCTTCCTCGAATACACGACTTTTCAGTGCGATCGCGCGCGCATGCATGGTCAAGTCGCGGCCTCCCTCGGCGCCCCCGGTAACGACCGAGCGCGCCATGCTCAATTCAGCCAATGGCTGATACAGTGGCTGTGACGAGTGATTTTTGAGCTTGCAGCGTCATTTGTAGAGAGAAGAAAAAGCAATTTTTAGCTGACTTTTAGAATGTATCCTGAATTCTAGGCCGCGTGCTGCGCTGTAATATTTGGCTCCCGTGTTCTCGGGAGCCTCGACTACCTACCGGCAGCGTTTTCTGACTATGCTCAAAAAGTGTTGCAAGGCCCCTTTAAAAATTGAAGGACACTTTGTACATTCCGAAGTGTGTACGGCGAAAGCGTGTGGCCATTCGACTGACTATACCATGTCTTTTTTAGATGCGAAGCATCTTATGCTAGGGGCTATGTCCGTCCGGCGTCCCGCGTCCCCCCGTCCCGCGTCCGGCCACCTTCATGAAGTAGGGAAGCACCCATTATGCGAACCAGAACACTGTAGTAATATGAAGGCCGTCAACCCTACCCCGGTCATCAGAGTCATGGCCGAGAGCACAGAGAGGCTGCTTAGCAATGGCTAGGCAGGTGGTGTCTGTCGCCCAGGTTGACCCCATTCCTTGAGTCATGGCCGAGAGCACAGAGAGGCTGCTTAGCAATGGCTAGGGAAGTGGTGTCTGTCGCCCAGGTTGACCCCATTCCTTAATCTTGCTTGCATGTGTTTGCAGGGGGGCTTAGTCCGTCCCTCCTTCCCGCGTCCCACACCACCACAACGCATGCGCGTCCCCCTCCCCCCACTCTCTCCTACGCTGCCGTGAAATGAGAGCGGCGACGTTTTTCCCGCTCAAGCTATCTCCCCGCTGCTTCGCATCCACACATGGTTCCCTTTAGCGGGAGATGGGGAGCTTTTTTCGTTTACACTCTCAGTGGGATAACACACAAACCGAATGTGTGCGTGTTTTCTTGTTTAATTTTTTACCACGAATCGCACCGAGACGCGAGACTAATCTTCCTTTGTTCGCATGCGTTCGCATTTTCTCGCGCTTTGCGCACCGTACAAACGCCATTCGCGTTCCAGCGCTTAAATTGACGGACCCTTTGTTAATGCCAATGTGTGTTCCGCGAACGCCTGTCTCCATTGAGACGGTGTCGGTCAGAATGATTCGAAACGCTGTGCACAGCGACGCTACGCAAGCAAAGCGCGAGCGCTGTAGAGTCCGACGCGACCGGCGACCGTTTGCGCACCCCGGCGACCACCTGGCTCCGTGCCAGGGCTCGCACTGACGGACGGCACGGACAGACGGGCGGACGGACGTACACGGGCGTTTGGACGGACGGATTGAAGGACGGACGGTCGGATGGACACGGACGGACGGACGGATGGACACGGACGGACGGATTGACGGACGGACGGACACGGACGGACGGACGGACGTGAGCTTGAGACATTAAAGGCTTTCACCTTAATAGACCACACTTTTAGATGCGAAGCATCTTATAGCGGGGGCATGTCCCGTGGCGTTGTCGGCGTCCACACTCAGACTGCGCATGCGCAACTCTCCTCCTTCTCTCTCTCCAACAGCTGCGCGTTACTCTCTCCACTTCTCTCCTACCACCTTCTTGCGCTTTTCCTGCGTTCTCGCTTCTGCTCTCGCGGCGCATGGGCTACTCACCTCCTCTAGTCTCCTCTCCTTCAAGTGTGAATATAAAGCGGGTTGAGCCAACACCACCTAGAACTAGAGAAGGCCTGTACAGGGCTCCGTGACGTCATCGCAGTGAGATCAGCTTAAAAGATAGCTTCACCTGATACTTCCATGATTTTTCATTCCAACAAGCAGTTTTGGCCGCATCATCTTTCTTTTCTTTCTTTTTTTTCCTTGCGACTTGTCCACATCTGAAAGCCAAGCCAAATCGCCCCGCCCTCGCAGGTGCGTGTGCTGCGTCGGCGCTGTGACAGAAAGCCCGCCGATCCGCCCGCATATCTCACTTTGGTGACGTGGCGCCGTGGAGAGGAGGACTTGCACTGGCCTTCTCTTAGTTATAGGTGGTGTTGGTTGAGCGCTCCTCCTTCCCCGCGCTGCGGCCGCGCACTCTCCTCCTTTACGCGGGCGTTTACGCAGGCGTTCGGTCGCCTTCTCACCACTCCTCCCCCCCCCCCTCTGCAGCCTGTAAACCCACTCCATCCTCTCCCTCCCCCCATTTCATGTAACCGCGTGCGCTTGGTCGAGGAAGTATTTAGATTCGAAGCATATCATGAGCGAGCTTGATCTGGTGGCGTCCGCGCTCCATTGCGCATGCGCCAACTCTCCCCCCTCTCGTCTCCTACGCTCCCCCTCTATCTCCTCTAGGCATCCCTTCCCGCGGCGTCCACATACCCACTGCGCATGCGCGTCCCCTCCCGCTCTCTCTCCTCTCCTACGCCCCCCTCCCTCTCTAGGCATCCCTCCCACGGCGTTTACACCACCATTGCGCATGCGCGGCCCTTCCCCCTTCTCTCTCCTCTCCTACGCTCCCCCCTCTCCCGCCTCGCAGCGCCGACGCAGGCACCGTCTCCTAGCCAGCTTCTTGATTGAAAATTAGCAGTTGTTCCGAGTACGAATACAACCGATGAGCGAAGATCCTTAGAAATGGCAAGGAAGTGACTACGTACGTTTTGAAACTCTTTAACCATTCGAAGGATGCAAGGCAGATTGTGATTTCGGTGTCTCGGTTGATGTCAATGATCTTGGGAAGGTCACCGAAACTGTCGAACCCGCAATGGGTCTACTGTCAGAGGAAAGAAGAGATGGTAGCACGGAGGAAACTGTAGTCGTTCATGGCAGCAGAGCGTGCGTGTGGCACAGGGAGAACTCTGGCTACATTAAAACGCGAAGTGTTTTTTAGGGGCGAAGCTCCTTATAGCGAGACCTGGTCGGTTGTCGATCGTCGATCCATCCTCTATACCCCGTAGTGTTCCCTTATCCGTACAATAGAGGGCGCTGTCCCATAGAGATGCATGCAAATTGCAGTTGGGTGACGATATACTAGATGGCGCTGTACGCATTCTGTGTCGTCATCTCCATTTCTCGTCTCGTTTCCGAGAGGGCGCTGTCCCATAGACATGCGTACAATATGGCGGTTGGGTGAAGGTACTCTAGATGGCGTTGGCGGTGCAGCTGCTCTCCGATTGGCTTCTGTGCGGGCTGCGCGGGGTTGCGCCGGGCGGCGAGCGCCCGCTATCTCTCATTCCCCGGATCGTCGTCGTACGAGTGCGCTTGCCGGATCATGCTGCTTGGCGGACCGTCGACGACAAGGAGCGCCGGGTGCGGAAGGCCCCTGAGGCTCGTGCTCGTCGGCAGGATCCCGAGGTACGAGCTCGAGAGGTCGCCGTGACGCGAGCGCGGCGCCAGGCGGATCTCACACACACTATCGCTTTGATTACTGCTGGGCGAAACCACTGAAGTTTTCACGGTGTAACCGTGATTGCTTAACGAGCTTCACCCCAACTCTTCATCATTCACCCCGTGGATATGCTGTGATTTTTTTTGCGCCTCGCGCCTTGTTTGCGCGCAGAGAGCGTCTGCTCCGCTGGGTGCCGCAACGCGCCTTCGCCAGTTTAAGGGGATAGCGCAGAGACGAAGAAAGAGGGAGACTAATCTGCCTCCTTCTCGCAAGCGTTCGTATTCTCGCGCTTCACGCATCGTGCAGACGCCATCCGCGTCCCAAGCGCTCATTAAGTTCATTTATCCTCCCGCGTGAGGGGGAGACGCCACAGCTGGCACCGTGCCAGGGAGCTTCAACGGCGAACGGGTGCCGGCCTAAGGAGCTTCGCTCCTAAAAATTGAAGGACACTACGAATTACAAAGCGTGTTCGCCAAAAGCCTGCGCCCATTGAGGCGGTGACCGTCAGAATGGAACGCGTTGCGCGCGTCTCCCTTCATGCCGAGTGGGCGGATTGTGGCCTGCAACAGGGGGAGACGCGTGCACGTGGGAACCATCCGAGTAACTCGACTGCTGCAACGACACGCTGTGCCATCACGTGATTGCTGAGAGAGTGTGAGCGGGAGAGGCCACACCTGGCACCGTTCCAGGGCGCGGACGGACGGATGGATGCAAGTATGAGCCATTAAAGGGAGCCCAAGGAGGATTTTTAAAAGAATGCCGCAGTGGAAGCGATCGCAACGCATTACTGACAAAGGTGAAGCCACGGTTTGCCCCTGTTTGTCTCGCAAACATGTCCTTTTCGGGTGGTGCCCGCTTATAGATAAAGAGTTTTAGATGCGAAGCATCTTATGCTCGGGGCTGTGTCCGTCCCTCCCGCGTTCCCCGTCCCGCGTCCGGCCACTTTCATGAAGTAGGGAAGCACCCACTATGCGAACCAGAACACTGTAGTACAATAAGGCCGTTAAGAGTGCTGTAGTACAATAAGGCCGTTAATAAGTCACAAGAGTGCTGGCGCATGTGCTTGTGGGGGCTTTGTCTGTCCCTCGTCCCGCGTTCCACACCCCCTCTCTCTCCTGTCCTGCGCTGCCCCCCTTTCTCTCCTCTAGGAATCCTCTACTCTACGGAGCGGTGCCCGCGTCCCACGCCCCCCACAGCGCATGCGCGTCCCCTCCCCCCTCTCTCTCCTCTGCTGCGCTCCCCCTTTCTCTCCTATAAGAATCTCTGCTCTACGGAGCGGCGCGCGCGTCCCGTTGACTCCATTCCTTGATCTTGCTTGCTTGCGGGGGCTTTGTCCGTCCCTCCTTCCCACGTCCCTCACCCCCCGCAGCGCATGCGCGTCCCCTGCCCCTCTCTCTATATTCTCCCCGTTCTCTCCTCTTGGAATCCTCCACTGTACGGAGCGGCGCGCACGACAGGTGCTGCGACAGCTGCATACTCCACTGGGAGCGCCACGGTAGTATCGCGGTATGAAAATGATGGAGCGCGGGCGCCTCATTCTCTCTCCTGCGCAGCGCCGTGATGAGCGCCCGTGCCGCTGCCGCGAAACGGGAGCGGCGACGTTTCTCCCGCTCAAGCCAGCCATCCCCGCTCCTTCGTATCCACACATGGTTCCCTTTAGCGGGAGATGGGGAAGTTTTTTTTTGCTCTGTGAATGTAAACGCTAGGCTGATTATAATGTAACAGGTCGTTGTTCTCGGCGAAAGTAGCCCATCGAGAACAGTATTGATGAACTGGTTTCCAATAAAATTTGCCTACATGTTGTGGCTTCTTAAAGAAACTTGTGACACGAAGGCACGCGTCTAGCACTATCTATCCCAACAAATTACTTGCACTAAACTGGCAGGGCGTGCGAGGAAAACGCTCCACGTTCTAGTAGCGTCTCTCAGCATTCGATCGAGACCTTCCGCTTTCGTGCGAAAAGGCAACTAGCGTGGCAGCGGCGTTTCGGCGGCGGCATTTCTTCCGCGTCAGGGAGCCTGCTGGCTGGCAGGCCCTGAGGTCTGTCCCATTTTCGTCGGCCCTTCCGGGACCTGCCGAGATGGCGTTGAGGCCTCTGCCACCGACTCCACCGAAGGAGCACCGTTTCACGTTCAACGTGCCTGAAGACACTGCGTCGATCGACGAGATCATCGACAGCATTGAGGAAACCGTCGGCGATGAAGGGGTGCTGTTCTTGCAGCATCTCGGAACGTCAAAGTTCCAGGTAGTGACCAGAACAGCAGAAAAAGCTACAAGTCTCCTAGTCAATGAAGGTTTCAACATTAGGGAACAGAAAGTGTCCGTCGACACTGCAGGACCCCCCGATCGTTCATGTCAACGTCTACAGACTGCCACCGTACGTCTCCAACGACTCGCTCGTCGCGGCTCTTCAACCTTACGGCAAGGTGCGTGACCTGCAGTGCACAACAGTGCAGAAGCGCCAAACGACCTACTCGGGCACACGTGTCGTCAAAATGTAAATGACTAGACCAGCCCCCAATTTTGTTACTGTACTCGGGCATCACGTCATGCTTGAATACAGCGGAATGTGTCGAGTGTGGTCTCGATGCAGCGACGAGGGTCACATGGCTGCGACGTGTACCAAGCCCATTTGCTATAGGTGCGGCGCATTTGGCCACGTCACGGAGACGTGCACCGTTGCGTGCAGGAAGTGTGGCGGGGATCACTCTGCGAAAGAATGCTTCCGAAGAAAATCTTATGCTGCAGTTACGCAGAGCACGGTGGCCTGTCAGGAAGATTTTCTGTCACTGAGCGAAGCTTCGGCCGTGCACTCGTGTACTCCCGGTGCGACACCCCTGCTTCAAGAACTAAAGCCCACGAAGAGAGTCGTGCTACGCACTCCTCTCGACAGCGTGGACACTGATTCCGCCAGCGGGCAACGCTCCCTATGGACGCGAAGCCCGAAACCTTGAGCTCCGAGTCTGAAACGACCACAGGCGAAGGCTCGAGCAACGCAGAGAGCGTTGCGACAACCAGCAACGCAGTGAAAGCGTACAGCGACCCTGCATCGTCGCAGTTGGATTGGGATTCCACGTCGGCGTCTACTAATGATAACCCAGCGTCTCCACAGGCTGCCGCAGAGGCCTGTGGAGACTGGTTCAGAAAAACATGGTTGATCGTGTTGGTGAAGTTTCTTTAGGTGGCGTTGGTTGGTGGCTGGTTCAGAAAAAACATGGTTGATCCCTCCGTCATAGGAATCGGTATAACACGAAAGTGAAACGTGTCCTTACAGAAGTAGTGGAATGTTTACTGCACATTGATATAAGAGAGCTTGCACAATGTCTATTGGTCTGTGGACAGTTATAGCACCCTTTAAAGTTGATGCATCCACGCTGACGCTTGATGGTACATCTCTATCCTGACGACTAACGTCTATGATGAATGATTCAAGAAACCCTTGTGACCATAGATGCTTGTGGTATAGCTGTATGGTGAGAGCGGAGTCATTGAAAGCGGTGTGACAGCCAGAAGAACGTCAATGATTGGGCGCCAAACTTGAGCTAAGGTCGCCTACTCACGGCATGTTAGAGTTATTGAACAACGCTGCCCGACCAGAGGGAAAAGCAATCAACGCGCGTCGTGTCTTCCCCGTTGGTCGGCTGGGATTTTTCGCGGGGCGAGCTAGGAACATGGCCAGGGACGCGGAGTTACGGCCACGCGACGCACTCGCGCGTCGCACAGCTATTTTTGGTATGGACGGATGCTACGAGTGTGGATGCTAGGGGTATGGTCGCCACCTGGCAGTGTCTTAATGCGTCGGCAAAATTGCACGTTTACTATTCGAAACACGCCGAATGAGACGGACGCGGAGAATTAACGATTTGAAGAAACTAATCGTGCATTTCACGGCCATAATGCATTACTTCTCTTAGCAAGAGCACTGTGAGAGGAGAGTGGTAGATATAAAGGGCTTGTTTTTAAAGCCTGCATAGTATGTGACCGTGGCGCAGTGGATAGCGTGCTCGGCATCTCTTGTCGCGGACCCAGAGGTCGTAGGTTCGACTCCCGTTGGCGGAACTTTTTTAAAGACGATAGTCTTTCTTGGGATACTTAAACGGAGAAATTTTGGTCTGTTTAGAAAAAAATTTATTCAATCGTGGGACACTACGAGCACACGGAAACAGTGTCTATTCGACAAGGACAGTAACATACACAAATGAGTAAGTACAATGTACATGACGTCTTTTAACAAAAGTGTCCAAGTCCATAGGGTGTCGCTAACATTATGCTACTAAGTACTAACATACACTTACTTATCACAATATACACAAAGTACATGACGATGTATATACAGAATATACAAGGCTTGGTGAAAATGCCAGCGAATATGTACAATTGATGTAATGGTGCGTGTAATTTACATAATTTTAGTGTTAGCACGAAGTGCACATATACAAGAACCTACACACGTGCGGACACACACACGCACACACACACAGAAATCTTAAACACATCTGGATTATATGCACTGATGAGACCTGGCTACAAGAACCAGGCCAGATGGAAAACTAGCTGCACACGTCCATCTACTACCGACAGGAAGCGGCGCGACCACTGCCGCAGAAATTCCTCCTCCCCAATGAAGAACAATTCCTCCGACAGAAACGATAGGAGTTCGGAGTATAAACGTTCTAGAATCGGAAAGAGGGCACGACGACGATTACCTGCTGCAACAGCCTCGCACCTGTTACGCCATAAACAAAAAGCTCCCGCGGCAATTAGAAGGCGTGCAAAGCGACTACGCGAGCAACGACCTGATGTGGCAAAGCGGTTAACACCAAGGCCACGGAAACCAGTGTTAACGGCTTTCCAAAATACTTTTGCAATGACACATTGCTGCAGCACGTGCTCGTTAGACTCCTGTAGCGGACAGTTAGGACAAGTGGAAGATGGGATCATGCCCCACCTCTCTAGCCTGTCCCGTGTTGGGAGTACTCGCCATCCCAGGCGCCACATAAAGTCGCGGAGATGGCCAAGGCAGAAAGGATGCCGTTATCGCGCTCCACGAAACACGTCTCGATCGTGCTAGACGGGCTGGCAGGAACCAGAGGGAGCAGCAGGGCCGGTCGTTGTGTCTACAATACGGTTTTCTAGAATGTCTAGATCAGGACAAACCTGCTGTGCGTGGCGATAGGAAGCTACAGCCGTGGCGTAAAATGCAGGTACGTCAAAAGAGCATGTGGCGCGGAATTAAATCGTGCTGCCGGTAGCAAATAGCGCACCTTAGTGCCTAAGAAATAGCAGGCGAGATCGCGCGCGGGACACTGGTCACCGTGTAACAGGCGAAGCAAGAATCGCAGGGCAAGCAGCCGGCAGCGAACAGACACGGATGGGAATGCGAATCCACCGCAGTTGCGTGGTTGCCCGAAGCGCTGCTCGGCAAACCAGCTCCGTTCCACCTGACCAGAAAAATGAGCCAAGCAAGGGATTGAAAAGAGTTAGTTATTCGTAATGGGGGCTGTACGACATGAGATATGTACCAAGCACGGCCGCAAAACACAGTCTGTGCTAAGTACCTTCTTTCCAACAGCGGTAGATTCGTACTCTTGGGCTTCCCGCACGTGGCGTTTTAGATCTTCGAGTACTGAAACCCACACTGAGGCTGATACACCGTAGTGGGTATAATCAAGCCCTAGAATGCGAATTGAGTCGCTTTTTTGAAGACCAGAAAAAGTGACTTAGGCAGGCGTCTGGGGAGCCAATAAATAAATATCGACATTTTGCAAAATTCAACGCAGCACCTGAAATAGTCCCATACTCAGCAAAAAGCCGCAGACTACGGGATAAGCTGTCCTCATTCTTCGAAATACAACGTGATGTCATCGGTGAACGCTGTCACCTTCACGGTACCACTACCTGGTAGTGGAAGGCCTCGAACGTATGGGTCGGCAAGTAACGAGCGCAGGAATGGTTCGAGGCTGAGTACAAAAAGTACAGGGGATAGAGGACAACCTTGGCGAACACCGCGGGTAACAGGAAATGGAGCACTCTCAAAACCATCAAGAAACAACGTGCTGTGTATATTTCTGTATGCATTTCTGAGAAGCTCAATGAAGTTTTGTGAGAAGCCAAACGCTGCCATTACGCTAAATATGAAGCTATGTTCGAGGCGATCGAATGCCTTTTCTTGATCGAGTGAAACCAATAGTCCATGTGCTGATCTCGCCAACGTGTATGCAATTATTTTACGCGTAACAAAGGAAAGACTATGTATTTCTCTTCCAGGTATCGAGCACGCCTGATGATGTCCTATTAAGGAAGGCATCAGACTTCTCAAACGCCGAGTGATAACTGCTGCAAAAGTTTTGTAATCAACGTTGAGAAGCGTAATGGGTCTCTATTCCTCTGGGCGGACTGACAATGGGTCATGTTTAGGTATTAAAACAATTCGACCATCGCGAAAGCTATCAGGGAAATCAAAGCTCTCGAAGCAGCGGCAAATAACAGAGGTGAAAATGGCACCGATGTCATCCCAAAACGTTAAATAAAACTCGACGGGCAACCCGTCCGGCCCAGGGACCGAACCACGCTTCATGGAAGACAGTGCCTCCTTCACCTCATCAGCTGACGGATTTGCACAAAGCTGTTCAGCTACGTCCGATGGAACCTGAGGCAGTGCACTAAACATTGCGACTGTCTCGGCGGTACCATGATACGCTGGCATTGTCGATCGAGCCATGTTTTCAAAATGAGCTATGAAAACTGATCGGTCCCGCGCAGGTGGCAACGCAGTGGGAAGGGCTCTGGCGGCCTGAGTTCCCAGCGGACTCGACTGTCTGAGAAGCGAGCTTCTCGAAAAGCGCAGTACCTCGGGATGAGCACATGGATTACGTCTGCAACGCCAAGCAGCCGCCGATAACGACGACGCTGCAATAAGGCGTTGGAAACGACCCCGTAATTCTCGCTGCCATGCGCGCATCAATGGAGTTAGTCGATCGACCCGAAGTGCAATGCGTAACTTTGTGGCAGTCTCCGCTAGTTCTTCCGACATACGGCGTCTAAGGGCACGCCCTTCCACTGAGCAGTGTAGACGCCATTGTACCTTGAGCGCGTCCCACGACTCTGGGCCGGATCCGAACAGGGAGGCTCGCAACACTCTAGATAAACTGGAGCGCGAACGCGTATCATGCAGAACGCGGATGTCAAGACGCCAAGGTCTCACTGATGAAGAAAAGGGAAAGCGAGCCTCGAGTGCCACTGGTCGATGATCGGACAAATAAACAGGGGATGATGGTAATGTTATCACATCGGAACGCGACACGTAAGAAGCTAGCGTACTTGGCACGTAGAAGCGATCCAACCTACTAGACGACGAGCCGCGCCGCCAAGTCCAGGCATACTGTGGTCCATGTACTAGTCTGTACGTATCTATCAAAGAGAAATGCTGGACCAGGCGACGCAGCTCACGTGCGTTCCAGTCAGATCGACCCTATCCCGGACCCTGCACGTCAGCCCGCGTATCCAATACACAATTGAAATCTCCGGTGAGTATGACATGCCGACCGTCAAGAAAATACACGTCCAGGTCACGAAAAAATCGTTGTCTGTCTGTTTCTCTGTTTGTCGGCACGTCACACGATTCAGCCACCCGGCCAAACTTTAACTCCATGCCTAAAGGCCACCAAACTTGAACTGGTGTATGCGATCATACTTTCAGCGTGGTCGAATAAAAAATAAATATTACGCATATCTGAGGCACTACATCATTATCTAGGCATTATACAGTGTGTTCCTTTTATTACAAAATCTACAGATACGTAATTCTAAAGATCCTAGTGCTCAAAGAAGCGAGACGCAGTGCACAAAAAACCCCTCTGCCCATCGATTTCACTACGACGCAATGGTGCTGCCACCTGGCAGCATAAGCTGGGAGTTCCGAAGCCGATGTTTCCCGATAGCGCGACAGATGGCGTCCATATCTCACGCAGCGCCTGCTCTGTTTTTCGATGGCGTCCATATCTCGCGCAGCACCGCCTATATATAATCAATGCCAGCCAGATGCGGCCAATTCAACGTATAGTAGGCGCTGTCTGAGGCAAGGCAAAACATAGGAGTACGGCCGGCACAAGACTATCGTCTTTCGACGACATTTGCAGCGAAGCACGCGGATACGCGGCCAGTTTTTTCTTTGTCTTCTGATCATGTGTATTTTTTCGACGTCATTTCCGTGACGGAAATACGTCACTCAAATCTTGGTGGACCCCGGCATAAAACACTTTCGTGTTAAAAGAAGCCTCTCAAGCGTCGCAACCCGCATCAAAGGCAACCACAGGAAGGAGAAGCGGCTACAGGGTTACTCATGAAGAAGGTTAAGCACAGCGTTAAACAGATCCAGGAGCAGATCTGCGCAACGCAAAGACAGTAGCCTTATTTCACGTAGCGAGGAGGACCCATACACTCGAGGTTTCCTTTCGCTGTCAAGCGAGGCGTCCAAGGACCTCCCCAGCAGCCAACGGCGACCAAAGCCAAGTAGTTCAAGTCGCAACAGCGACGGAAGCAGCAATGTGGCTTTTCAAAAACCACGCGTCGCCTCACAAACGGATGGGGCGCCGCCGCATGCGAGTGATGACGAAATGTATTAATTGCTTTTTTCTCTCCTCCTGTTTTTTCACCCCCCTTCCTCTTCTGCATTGCTCTACATTTTAGTAATTTCTCCTTTGATAACAATGGAGACATTTGTTTTCAGGACATTTAATGTCCGAGCTTTTCGCAGTCCTGTTAAACAGGAAGCAGTCATTCAGATGGCTCGCGATATGCATGTGGATGTTTTGTTTGTGCAAGAGACTAATTTTCGTACGCTCTGGGACGTCGTCGCTTTCTGATATGGGTGGCAAGTACACTCCTTTTTCTCTCTTACGCATGCCACGGCATGCAGAGCTGGTGTCATTTTTACGAGCAACAGGCTTAGGAGAGGGGTGCATTGTAAATTTGATACGGATGGCAGGGTAATCGTGCTTGACCTGGCACGGATGGCAAGAGGACAAGAATTGCAAACGTATACGCACCTGTAAAGAGAAATCTCACTAATGGGTTTTACAAAGGAGTGCGTTCAAACATGCTCGAACCACTCCAGTACATCTTATTGGGTAATTTCAATTGCGTCCTCGACATTTCGCGCGACATCAGAGGCCCGGACCAAGGTCACCGTAAGTTTTATGCACGAGAACTTGGAAATATTATTGCAAACTGGCAGCTGATAGACGCGTGGGTCGCTCTGCATGGCGACACGTTCGCTGCCACCAGAGCGAGTGGAATTCACCAGAGCCGGTTGGATAGGGTATATATCCCGGAAGTATTTCGCGCAGTGCTCGGGACATGTGATGTCGTGCAAGTGCCTTCGCACGGCTTGAATGTGAGCGATCATATGCCGCTGCTGTTCAGTATGCAAGTGTGCAGTAGTGGACGATCACCCCGCTCCTGGTGCATGGATCCCAGCATACTGCGCGGTGAGGAATGTATCAAGTACATGGGAAGAGAAGTTGTGGCTTCTATCGCTGAGGTGGATGCGTTGGATCCCGCCACGTGGGATAGGCTCAAAAAGCGATGGCGTTTGAGCCCGAAGAGGCTAAAAAGGAGAGGCATGCGTGCATTACGAGTCGCATGAATGAGACGCTTCGACGCATTGAGATAGTGGAGAGAGGAGGTACGTCTACACAGGCGATGCGTGATTACGTGATCGCACAAAGAAAGATGTATTCTAACCTTCTGCATGAGAGATCGCAAGCGTCTATAATAGCAGACGAGTTACAGTTGCCAAGAGATGAACTCGGAAATCTCACGTTTGCATTGAGTATCACAACGGGGCCGAAACCAACCACAGCTGATTTTGACAGCTCAAAGAAAGGAGGGTAGCATAACGACCGAGCAAGTGGAAATACAGAATACATTCAGAGCTCATTTTGAGCGTCTTTTTGCCCAAGAAGCGCGGCTAGATGAGGATGATTTCGAGCCCAGATTTCTTTCGTTCTGCGATGGACTTCCTAAGCTGAAGCCCGAAGATACCGAGGCAATGCACTCCCCAGCAACGAAAAATGAAGTCTCGCAAGCCCTTAAGGCTAAGAATGCCAGATCGGCACCTGGCCCTGATGGCATCCTCACGGCCTTTTACGCACGTTTTTAACACGAAAGTGTTTTGATGCCGGGGCCCACCACTACTTCAGTGACGTATTTCTGTCACGGAAATGACGTTCAAAAATGTACACGATCACATGTCGAAGAAAAAAGGGCCGTCAACGGGCATCGAACGTATGACCTCTCGGTCCGCAACAACAGAAGCTGAGCACGCTATCCATCGCGCCACGGACCACAAGCTCTGACTGCTTTACGAACGCGCTTTTTATATCTACCACTTTCATCACAGTGCTCGTCATCAGCGGGGTGGTGTCGCCCTCTTGGAGCAATAAAGTGAAGTAATTCATCATTACTGTGGCTTCCGCGATTAGCACCTGCTACGCGTCCGTCTCAGTAGGCGTATTTGCAGTAGAAGTGCAAATTTTGTCAACGCCTTAACGCAACGCGAGGTGGCGAGCTTAGCCCAAGCGTCGGCCTCGCCCATAGCGTCCGTCCAAACCAAAAATGTGACGCACGCTTCCCTCCAGTGGCTGCAATACCGCGTTCCTCGCTTACGCTCGACCCGAGAAAAGGCGCGGCCGGGCTACTAGGGCGACACAACGCACTCAGCGTTTCCCTCTAGTCCGAGCGTGGTAAGTTCAGGGATGGCGACCTTAGCCCAACTTCTGTGCCCCAATAGCGACGCTCTTCTGGCTTCAAGCCTCTTGCTCTGATTACGCTCTCGCCGTTAACATATACAGCTACCAGAATGGTTTGTTTAATTGTTGATCATGGACGTTAGTCGCGGGATGGAGATGTACCACCAAGCGTCAACATGGGTGCATCCGCGTTATAGGTTGTGCAAACTCTCCTGTTTCAATGTACAGTAAACATTTAATTACCTCTGTGGGGGGCACGTTTTACTTTCGTGTTATACCGATTCCTATGACGGAGGGATCAACCATGTTTTTTTCGAGATTCTTGGGGATCTCCTGACTGATGTGGTGAACATTTTTATCACCGAAGGAAGAAAGCCGCTGTCGTTCAGAGAAGGTAGAGTGGTTATGTTGTTGAAGGAGGATATGGATGGGTCTGACCTTAAGTCGTGGAGACCGATCACTCTCCTTAACACAGACTATAAACTCGTAGCAACACTGTTAGTACTGCGGCTGAGCCCGCTGCGGAGCGAGTTAGTGTCACCTCTCCAGTCATGTGCTGTCCCGGGCCGCTCCGCTTGCGCAACGCTCACGCTGATCAGGGACCTCTTTTGTTATGCCAAACAGAAAGGAATTTCCGAAACATTCGTGTCCCTCGATCAAGCGAAGGCGTTCGACAGGGTCGAGCGGCGTTACTTGTTCGCAGTACTGAGAAATTATGGCTTGCTAGAAGAGTTGTTTAAGTGCTTTGAGCTGCTTTATGAAGCCACCAGTAGTCACCTCTACTTAAACGGTGACATGACAGAGACCAAAGAAGAGACGACACAGCGCTGAACTCACAACTAAAATTTATTGGAAGGCACACACACATATATCAAGCAGCCAACCTAGTCACGTGGCACACCAAAGGTGTCTGCGCGGCAGAGCAAACAGGGTACGAAAAAAAAAGACCTAATCATTGTGAACAGCAACACGTGTGTAAACAACCGAAAAAAAATTTTAGTTGTGAGTTCAGCGCTGTGTCGTCTCTTCTTTGGTCCCTTGTCTCTATTTTGCGCTGTTTTTAAATCCCAAGCATGAACCACCAACAAGCCCAACTTTCGCTTCTAGTGCTTCTAGGACATGACAGAGAGTTTCGCTCTAGAAAGGGGCGTTAGACAAGGACGCCCAGCTGCTTCAGTTTTATTTGTATTGTCACTGGATCCCCTCCTCAGGACATAAGCAACCTGCCCGGGATTAAGAGGATTTCCCATGCCAGGCTCAGAGGAAATTAAGGTTACAGCTTACGCCGATGATATTTCGGTATTTGTGAGAAGCAAAATTGGTTTTGCCCTATTTTTGGAGCTCTTTGAGCAGTACTCAGCCCTCTCTGGCGCGTACTTGAACACCGACAAAAGCAAGGCGATGCGTTTTGGAGCATTTGCCGACGATCTCCCAGGTGGAGTTCAATACGTCAGAGTTCTCGGACTGATCTTTGAAGATGGGAGCATTGGAAAATAGAGCATGGGAAGACGCAATAGCCAAAACGAGGGAGGTGATAAATAGGGCTTCGGGTACAAGCTGTCGCTCGCTGTAAGGGAAGATGTGATAAAAACGCAGGCGTGCGCTTATGTTTGCTACATCGCACACATTGCGCTGCTGCCGAGCAGTTTTGCACAGGACCTCAAAACAGTCATTGGAGCATTTATATAGGAAAATAAACCTGCCAAGGTGAAGACTAGTTGCCTCAATCTGCCCACAGAGCGTGGTGGTCTGGGTCTACCAGATATTAAGATCTTCACTAGAGCACTGGCAGCAAAAATAACCTCCAGGTTGTTCGCGGATCCGGAATACCCAGGAAAGAGCTTTCTGATGTACTGGACAAGTACTCTTAAGAATACGTTTACGACAGAGAGATACAGTGGACCGCAAGTTGAGAGACCACTGGAGTTTTACGACTGTGTGCGACTTTAAACGCACAGTAGATAACAAAACGGAGGGAGAAGAGTTTAAAGAACTAGTGCCATTAGATTTAAGCTACTTGCTGATGGAAGAGACACTAGAACATGAAGATAAAAGAAAAACGAACTCAAGCCGATAGAAGACCTGGAAAAAGAGCAAAGTTCCCGAAGTGGTTCGCGAATTTGACTGGCTGAGAAGATAAAGCGTCCTACCGACGCGTCAACGCCTCGCAAAGTGGCACGTGGTGCCAAGTGATAAGTGCGCGAATTGTGGACAATCCGAAACCACTGAGCATGCGTTATTTTAATGTGTTGCTACTAATGGTGTATGGCACCTTGTTTGGCGCACCTTTGGAGTTAGGGCTACATTACTGTCGCAGAGGAAAAACGGCATGTTTGCCCAATTGGTACTCTTAGTCACAATGTACGTGATCTGGAGACGTCGGTGCCAGGCAGAAGCTCGTCGACAACCACAGCGAAGCAGAATTCCCGGTCTTACACAGAATTTATCAAATTTTTCTTGGATACCTAGTTGACGACCTGGATGTGAGTGGTGTTGATGCCTTTTCAAGGCGCTGGCACACTCGGCTTTTCGTAATACGTGGGGAAAAACTGGAATTTCCAGCAGCGCCATACTGAGTTAAGGATGAAAAACAAGTCATCCTACTCGCTATGCTACTCGAACCACCCCCCCCCCCCCCCTTTTTTTTCTCTCTCTCTCTTCAGCTCCTTGAGAGGTAACATGTTTCTTGTTCTATAGTTTCTTAGCACCGCACAGTATTTTATTGAAGTCTGTGTAAAATTGCGTCTAGCGTTTGTATAAGTTATACCATAGTCCCTCAATACTCTTAGTGGTCACGAAACTTTTCCGTCACTCTATGAGAGAGCTTTGTGTGCTGCCAACTTTGACCACGGCAAGGCGCCACCGGTGCTAAGGGGGGCGCTCGTCAGGGCTAGCGAGACGATATTCTAGCGTGGTCGGCGTGGTGTTGTGCTGTCTTGGCTCTGTTCCGTGTCGTGTTTTATCACGAGTGCGTGGTGCTGTCCGTGCCTGTTACCGTTTTCGAATGCGACTTATTAAATGCGAAGCATTTCTTTGCGTACTGTAAGCACTTTTGCGTTTCTGTCTACGTATCTATCTATCTATCTATCTATCTATCTATCTATCTATCTATCTATCTATCTATCTATCTATCTAGCCGCCTACGTCTGGGTGCTCTCGTGATGGCCTCCTTAACTTGGGGTAGACCAAAATTTGTATGGGAGGGTAAGAGGTATTGACAAATATGTCTGGCTGGTCATGACATTAATAACGTGCAAATCCCGTCGCGTACGTCGTCAAACTCATTTCTCCAGACACGTGTGGCTCATACCCGTATACCACGGGCCGCGGAATGCGGGTATGCGCCACAGGACTTTGACAATTTATATCTACCCAGGAACGGCGAGAACAAGCATTGGTAATTTAAATGCGAGAGCGTTAAGACAAACTGACATCGGTGGCATTGACACTGGTAATTTAAAGGCGACAGCGTTAAGAAAAAACGGACATCAGCGGCGTTGGCGTGAGGAATACAAAGAATAGAACTCAGAGTCGCAGCAGGAATCGAACCCAAGCATTCTGCGTGGCAATCAAGCATTCTACCACAGAGCCACGTCAGGTGTCGAAACTGCTTTTGAAGAACACCCTATGCAGGCGTAATGTTGGTGAAACGTATATTGTGGTTGCAGTGCTGGCTATCTAATTTTATAAACATTACTTACGTGCTCCTATCACGAAGGAGTCATGTCGGGTTAACGTCAGTTGTACACTTAAGCGCCATCCACTGTAGTTGGTTTACGTAGCACTATCCAGGGCTACCATCCTTGCAAGCACAAGCTCTACATATCAGCTTACGGCTTCTCGTGTTGGCAATACCCATGTTTCTGTTGGCATCGTTACACAACTGTAAACAACTAGTTATATGAAACAGATGCGACTGTTCAACATGTCTGTGCGTGCGACATTTGTACATATCTTTAGCGCCATTTCATAACGTTTCGCTCAATAAAAAAAATTACAACCCAGTCACCTTACCTCCGGATGCTTCGCATAACATCGATTCCCATGGTACTTGGGATCTGCCTAATTTTGTTAGCGGCACCTTGACAAACGATTCCGAAGACATATTGTTTGCCGCACCGTCGCTCCGGCTAAGGAGGCACTCGTCGAGGCTAGCGAGGCGACGGCATGGTGTGTCGCCTCTGTTGGCGTCGCGTTTTATCGCGAATGTACGATGCTGTCTGTGCCTGTTACTGTTTTTGAACGCGAAGAATAGTTAGCGGCAACTTGACAAACGGTGCCGAAGACATGTTGTGTGTGGCACTGTCGCTACGGCTACAGAGGAACCGTCAAAAAGTGTCGTTCGCGTTCCCAGTGGCCCCGAAAGCCGAGAGAAATGGAAACGGGTGATACCGCTTCAAGAAACAGGAACATTCTCGTTTAGCTCACCGAACATTCGAGTATGCGAAAGATATTTCGATAAGGAGGACATCATTCGTGAAGACGAGTGCGTTATACAAGGCATGGTTGTTAGATTTCCGCGTGAGAGAGCTAAGCTGAGGGCAGACGCAATGCCTCGATTGTCTGGTGGCTTCTCGGCTTACTGGTCGAACGTGTCGGCACCTCGACAGTTGCCACACAGGCAGCTGGTCAAGCGTCCTCGGGAGTTATCAGATGATTTCAGTAAGGAAAATGATGCACATGGACGGCTCTGACGCATTGAATGCAGTAATAAATGACGATAAATATTGCAGTTTGACACTGCTTGCTCTTCTGTGCATATCCTCGAAAATCTATCTGCGTTGAACTTGAACATTACTATATATTTTTAATACTGTGATAGTTGTTTGTGCTGTTAAATTCTTCACTGTTTCTGATGTATTTTGTGAGCTTGTAATCATGCATATTTATTTATACTTCTGCACATATGTACGCCTTCTTCAGATTCTGTTTTGAAAATAAAATGCTTACAGCTTGCATTGAGTTGTTACGAAAATATAAAATATCTGAAGCATAACGGTTTTTATTAAGGTGCTAAAATATTTCAATAGTCATTAGATCAATCAGCCGCACAAGACCCTTGTTTGACTTCCGTCCAAATGAAAGGTGTTGTAGAGCATGGCTAGAAAAATACATGAAACAATCGCTTGGTACTTTGCAGCGGGCGTAGCCATATGCAGCTTTCGCTGTAAAAACACATGTAACTCTTCAACGTGCCTGTAAACATAAATTCAAGAGTTTTTTCACTTCGTCTCCTTCGAAATGCGAGCGCTGTGACTAGGCATGTTTAGTAGCACACCTTCTAATAAGCCACCGAGGTGGTAAAAGAGCAATATAGGGGTTTTCGCTTGCGTGGAGGTATTGTCACAATCTTGTGATATTCGCTTCATAGTTGGGTACATGCACTCTGCCCGAGACAGAGAACACAGCGACATGCGGAGAATCTACAGTTTTTTCCCTAACGTGGCATTTCCTATGCCGAGCGTCGGTGGCACACGGCAATGTACCCAGTCTTATATATTGTGAAGAGTTCTGGCTAAGTATTTTTTCAAAGCGTGGTTACATCATCACGAAAAAGCATCATCGTGTAAGTTGCGCGCGTCAGTACGTTTCTCGGCGAAGAGGCGTCATGCACGCCCGCCGACGGTACGTACATCTGCGTACTGGCAGTGTTCATCCCGGTTCTTCCGCTTACATCGACTATAGCTTCGAAGAAAAATAAAAAAAGCGTCAAAAAGACATGGCCTAACAATGTTTGCTAAATTTGTTGTGCAGCGTGGGGCTGGACGCCGATTTCGCCACGATCGAAAGGAATGAAACACTGCCGCAACCGAACAGACATTTATGGCCGCTGCGCGCAGGTATGCTGACTAAGCGATGGGAGAGAATATGAAACCCCACTGAAATATGCCGGTGAAGCTACCAGATCGAGTCTACGCCACGGAAACTTCGTAACGCACCAAGAACACGCCGTTCAAGCGGCTGCGATGAAAGCCCCCTTGGCTGCAGTGGCGCCCCTGGCGGGAGGTTGTGTCCCTATACCAAACTTAGCCCGAAGTTTCGTGACCAGTAGAAAGTATTGAGGGACCATGCAGAAACGCAAAAGTGCCATGGTTATGCTGACGCCATTTCGAAGTTTTAGTGTATAAGTGCCTCTAGTGTTTGTGTATACTGGTTCAAAAAACTTTCCTTTGCTTCTTCACTACGCGCTAACGTTTTACCTTGCCACTGGAAAGACTGCAGATTCTCGGCTTCACTTTCGAGGCACGCATTCCACTCCAGCAGTTTTTTATCCTGCTTGAGCGAGCCATTTATATGTACAATTTACCGCTGGCGGTACGCAGATCTCGGAGGAGCTTCAGCGTGTTTTCTATCACGCAACTCTCCTACATTTCCTTTAAAATTTAAAACTGCTTAAGACGCGCACGAAAAAGTGACCCCTTTCTGTACCCGCTCGTGATGTGGATCGAAAAAAAAAAAGAACACCGGGCACACCTTGCGTCAGACGCCACCGCGCGGCAGGAGACGCAGATGGGTCGCTCCACGCGCCACTCTTTAAAAGAAAAAGAAATATCTAAGCGCGTCGGATTCTTCATTGTCGACACAGCGCGTTGCTCAAACACGAAGGCGACTGTGACAGTTGTTAGTTCACACTTGTCCTGTGTACACCTGTGCGTTCTTTTCGAGCATTCTTCTTTGTGCTTCAGCAGCGCTCTGCAAGTATATCAAGCTAATTGTCGTTCTTCGTGCGACGTTCCAATTTCTTGGTGTAGAATTCATTGCTTCGCCCTGGCGGCGAAACTGTGACTTTTTATTTTAGTTCTCCAGTTTTCCGAAGCACAACTTTTTCGACCTATACCGCATATGCCCTTCATTTTCACGTTGTTACATCTGTATACCAATTAGGAAGGACCATTTATATTTGGGAATCCTTATATCATGCTCCCCTCTTAAACCATGAATTTTTCACAGTTACCACCAACCAGTGTTGGCGGTAACGCGTTATACAAGTAACGTCTTTACCGGTAACCTGTTCATTTTTTCGGTATTTAGTAGCACACTCGTTACTATGTCGTAATTGTAACGGGTGACGAACTTATGTTGACATTTTTCGGTACTGTGAGGTGTCACGTTAGTCGTTGCTCCTTATTTCAATTATGCTGGGAGTCTTACACAAAACTCCTTCGTGTAATAGGTGTCACATGCTCAGAGCTACCCTTGTGTCGCAGCGGGGGACTGCTATCGGCCTACCAGATGATGGCAGTAGGAGTATCATCTAATGGGTCTGTCGAGCACCTATTCACCGTCTGCGGACGTATTCACTGAGATGCTAGGTAACGTCACCTTAGAAATAGAGATGTCGCCTATATTTTGCAAGCTGTAGCGATCAGCACGTTATGTCTGAAGTACTATAATGCTATTTATCAGTTCTTTTATAAAAACAAGATTTAATTTTACCGGCTTATAACTTTGTGGTATATCGTTCTTCAATGCCTGAACGAGTGAGGGTGACCTTCAATGCCTTCACACAACACTCTCAATTTTTGCAGGAATAATGCAGGTTCAAGGGGCAAGAATGATTTATGCTGCAAATATTTTTCCAGGACTACGCAATTTAAGGATTTATTTATTCTTACAAGATCCACGCAGTTCTTTTGTACGCTACTAGAAGCGCAACCTCAGAATTGCTGCAAATTTCTTGAGAGATCAGTGATGTTTTGTTTCTAAAGAGCGTTGATGATGAAATCTCAATTTCTATTCACTGCCACTTTGAGAAATGGCATTACCATGTGCCGCGAAGTTATAAGCCGTCAACTGCGGGAGGAAGAGGAAGGGAAGGAATGAAAGACAGGGAGGTCAACCAGACGCGCGTCCGCTTTGCTACCCTGCACTGGGGGAAGGGACAAAGCGATCAAAGGAAAGAAAGAAAGGAGAGAAGACAGCACCGTCAGGGTATATGTGCGCCTTTCCATTGCACGCCTAGAAGCGGTCGCTTAGCCCCGGTCGGTTCTAAACAACGTAGCAGTACTAGCGTCGCTTTGCTGGCCTGCGACGCGTTGAGCCACGATTCGAGGATCTTCCCTGCAGAAAAAGGTCTATCATCTATCTTATTCAGCGTGGCGCGCAGAACGTTGCGCTCGCTCACAAAACGATCACAGGAACGCAGTAGACGTCCTATTGTTTCGTCACTATCACACGAGTCACATCTGGAGGTATCTGACATTCCTATGCAAAAAGAGTACGCCTTCCTGAAAGCTACTCGTAACCACAGGCGCCACAGTAAAGTGGCGTCCCTGCGGGGGAGGTCCGATGGAACTTGAACTTCCTCGATGGGTCCAATTTATGTAAGCGGCGGTTCCCGACACTGGGGTCACTCGGCTAAGTTTTCGACATTGTGTCAGCGAACGAGCGAAGGCCCCTTGCCGGGTCTGTTCTCGACAAGGGTATTGGGGTTGTCTAGGTGTTCTCGTGGGCGAACCGCGCAGCGTCATCAGCGAGGTCGTTACCGACAATGCCACGATGTCCCGGCAACTATTGGAACCCAACGTCATGTCCCTTCGATAAAACTGGTTGAAGGACTTACCTCACTTCATTTACTAGCTGCTCATGCACCCTTCGTCGTAACGCTGATTGCAAACTCTGAAAGGAGGCCTTAGAGTCGCAGAAGACAGCACATTTTTGAGGCTGGGCTTCCGTGATATAAAGGACAGCAGCGCGTAAGGCGGCAACCTCCGCTGCTGTTGATGTCGTCCTGCGAGACACCTTGAACTTTTATAGTAATTTGGCACCAGTGTTGCGGAGTTGCCACTCCGGAATTGGAATGACTCCGGAATCATTCCACATTTTCGCGACCCCGGAATGGAATGGGAATGGAATGGGGACAACGCTTGGAGGAATGGAATGGGAATGGAATTAAGCGCATTTTGCACGGAATGGAATGGGAATTGATTTACGCCTTTTTCCGAAAATAGAGCACGTTTTCGTCTACGCGCTGTTTTTCAAACTTCAACCATTATAAAGTCAGAGCCTTGAATTTAACAATAAAGCAGCATTTTAACGTGGCTTACCTGATTACAAGCACGGTACATTTATAAGCAACGCGCCTACTACAAGTCTGTCCTTATAGAGACTGTGTTGCTCCGAAGTTTGTCTCTATCTTTCGCTTAACCGGGGTTCTATGCCGTTGGTATCCGTCGTGCGGAACTACGGCGGCGGCATATCCCGCCTTACGCCTTGCGATTATTTTTTCCCTCGGCGGCGCCCCAACCGCCTGCTGGTTCACCTCCCTTCACTTCTTTGTTTTAGGGGCGAAGCTCCTTAGGGCATAGGCTAGTCCGGCGTCGTCTTGCGTCGTTGTCGTCGTCGTAGCCACCCCTGTGCGATGACGATGACGCTGCCATCACGGCACAGCACATGGAATGTACCCACTATGCGTCATAACGATGACGCTGATGACGATGACGATCGCGATACCATACAACACATGGCATCGCGATATGGTCTCACATGCATATCGTTTGACCACATGCAACCAACCACCATCCGAGGAACCTGCATCGATCTCGTCTTTGCAAACTTTCCACTACGACCCATCCAAGAACCACTCTCCCTCCATTTCACCGACCATAAAGCCATAAAGCCATAAGACCATAAAGTTTGTCACGTCTTTGATGATGTACTGGGCGAATTTCACGGAAGATTCACGGTTTACCGATGAACCTCCGGAGCTTCGCCCACTCATCATCATTCACTCCGTGGATATGCTGTGATTTTTTTGCTTCTGTCATCGTCGGCGACTCGGAGGCATATTCGAAAAAAGCGCTTCTCTAAGTTTTGATGCGTATATTGACGCTGACGCGATGCTTGTATTCACTGCAAGCGCGCCGTCTCACCTCGTACTCCCCCTCCCCCCCAGCCTTTTGCAATAACGTCTATCGGTCAGCGCAGCACACAGTCGTACACGATGAACTGTGTGCCCTCACCCTCCGTAATGACAGGCGTTGTGTGAAAGTGTGAACGATGTGCCAATTTGTAAGACAGAAACCAAGGCATCAGTTATAGTGTACAAGCAAATGCATTATCCCTGCAGATACTGAGGGAGAAGCGAATTATCCCTGCGCGTTTGTTCCCATTGATACCCTCACACGAAAGTGGCGAATACTCTATGCACAGCCTGATCTTTATCTCACGAGAAGTTTAGTACCTGACACACCTAAATAGCCTTTGCGACAAGGAAGACATTGCATACAAGCGCACAGGCGAACACAGAAAGTTCTCACCCCACCCATGCTTGCGAGGTGCGCTTGACAAGCGTGAGTGCTGACGAGCAATGCGGCCCAGTGTTCCGTATTTGCAAATACTATATAGGTAGCGGGAGAACTGCCCCCATGGGAATTAGTAGGGTGGTTGCACTGCACGAGATATGCCACCAAGCTGCTATCCCTGTTGCAAATAAAGGAGGAAGAAGGGGCGCGGGCACGAGCAGCAGCCACGGGCGCTGGCTCGCTCAGTTTTTCTATACCCTCGATGTAGCCAGACGTCCGGGTCCGGGTCTCTCCTTCACGTTTCGTTACACTTCGTTCTGGTGCCGAAACCCACCCGGTCGTCTGGTCGTCGACTCTCGACCATGGATCAACTGCGTACAAAGCGCCGCTTCGTCCGAAAGCTCCTAACCCAACACATCTCGACGCTCTGCTTGCACACTCGTCAACCCCTGCGGAGAGGCTCCGCAGGGGTTGACGAGTGTGCAACTCGTCAACCCCTGCGTGCGAGTGTGTAACTCGTTGACGAGTGTGCAACTCGTCAACTCAGCCTGGATATCGTTGAACAACGATATCCAGGCTGCTCTTCACTACGAGGAGTTGGAAGCAGATTTGACAACCGCCAGCGAATACGAAGACAGAGTTATCTCCGCTCAAGTGACAGCTCGCCGCGCAACCGATCCGCGGCCCCCCAACCCCCCCCCCCCCCCCCGTATCAGTCGCCGTCACAAGCACTCCACTCGGTGAACCTCTCGCATTCACATCGCAGCCCGCCCAGACTTCGCCTTCGACCGACCTTCTTACTGCTCTCGCCTCGACATTGCAGCGGGCCAGGACTGCGCCGTCGACCGGCCTTTCTACTCCTCTCGCCTCGATGTCCCAGCGGGCTAGGACGTCGCCGTCGACCGGCCCTTCGACTCCTCTCGCATCGATGTCGCAGCGGGCCGCGACTGTGCCGTCCACCGGCCTCTCGACTCCTCTCGCCGTGATGTCGCAGCAGGCCGCAACATCGCCTTCACCCGGCCCCCCGACTTCTCTCGCCGCGACATCGCAGCAGGCCGTGACTTCGCTTTCGCCCGACCTCCCGACTCAAACGCCCGTATGTCGCATCGCCTTGCCCAAGCTGGACATCCCGAGCGTGGCTTCGAAGACACAGCACGCCGCCATTCCAGCGTCGACTGCAGCGTCGGTCTCGCCCATTGCACAAGTCCAGGCTACACAGGTGGGCTCCCACGTGTCTGTAGACATCCCAAAAGCCTTCCTTCGTCGGGAGCAAACTATGGATGCAGGACAGAACAATGTTCGCTAAACCACAGTTCGTCACGTGCCAGCCCATGGACAACCCAGCTCGACCCTACGCACCCCAACTGAAAAGTTTTGGTTACACGCCGAAAGACCTGTCGTTTTCCATGCGATCCACAGCGCTTCGGTGAGAGGACTCCTCCGGAAGATGCGCCGTGGAGAGTTCGATGGCCAAGGGAAACCCCGGGTGCACCGTGCGCATCGACTACAAGGCCCCGATTTCCCACGGCCTGAGCTGCAGCTTGCCAAAGCAGTCCTACTTCGCAGACCAAGAGAGTGAACGCATGTACTGCCCGCCACGCGGCACCATCTGCCTCCAGAACTTGGCCCAGAAACAACAGCACGACAAGCCCTACTTCTCGCCCTACATGCTCCTCAAGCCTGATCCTGGCGGTAGGGTCTGGAATTCGTCTTCCTTTGCCGCAAGTTTGCCGGCCGCGGAAGTGTGTTGCAAATAAAGGAGAAAGAAGGGGCGGGGGGCACGAGCAACAGCCACGGGCGCTGGCTCGCTCAGTCGTTCTAGTACCTTCGACGTAGCCAGATGTCCGGGTCCGGGTCCCTTCTTCGAGTTTTCTACAATCCCTTCGACCTTGGTAACGTGTTTTGAGTGCTTTTGCAGTCCTTAATGCATCTGATGACATCAGCTTTTATAGGGCGTTCATTCTTAACTCGATAAAACTATCAAGGTGCCTTTCCAACGTTGAGGAATTGCAGGAATGTAATTGAATTGCCCGGCCATTCCCGGAGTGGGAATGGGCTAAGTTTTTTCGTTCCGAGGAATTGAAAGGAATGGAATTGCGGCAAGTTTTAATTCCCCGGAATGGAATTGGAATGAAATGGAAGCGCCCATTCCGCAACACTGCTTGGCACGCCGGGATAAGAACAGCACCTGTGTAGCTGTCAGCCGAGACCGATCCATCGGTGTAAATGTGGGTCCTTTGGCCATATTCCTCGTTGAGTACTGACAGTGTCGCCTGTCGTAGGACCACTGTTGAATGACGCTCTTGTTAGTAATTCCCGGAATAGGCGCACCTGTGGTTGTTTTAGGCAGCACAGAGGCGACAGTGGTCTTGCTGCTGGAGTGAAGACCGACGGAAGGCATTCTCTACGAGCAGAGACAATTTTTGAAAACATGGCTTGTGGTCTGTGAAGTGGCAATGCAGCGATGTGGTGACCGGAAACTGGGCAGAGGTGTCTAAAGTGGGCTCTTAAATTGTCAGTGGTAACGTATGTTGGAATTGGATGCTCTCTTGCGATCATAATTGTCCCGTGAGTTGAGGTGCAGCGTGGAAATCCTAAGCATATGCGTAGTGCCTGTCCTTGCAGACTTCCGAGGGTGCGGGTGTTCGTCTTGCATGCATTTGCCAGCAACGGCGAGCTGTAGCGTAAAAATCTCAGAAACAGTGCTTGAACGTATCGATGCGCCCCAAGTTTTCCCGCAGAGGAACCACATTATGTGAACGATGGAAGTTAGCCTTATCTTCAGGTAAGTGCAGTGGACGCTCCATGAAAGGTCCCTGTCAATAATCACACCAAAAAGCGGTGGTTCTTCTGGTATGAAACACTTTGGCCATTATGGAAACAGGGTACGGACACGACCAATGCGCATGTCTTTGTAGAGACACAAAGACCTTCTTTGCGCAGATAAGAACATGTCAGGGCGGCAGACTGCTGGACTCTTGCACGCACTTGCAGACGGGTTACAGCCGAAGACCACAAACAAATATCGTCAGCATATATCGATATGTGAACAGTACTTGGCAAAACTTCACGAATGCCTACCATCACAAGACTAAAGTGGGGCTCAATACCGCGCCCTGAGGGACGCTATGGGAGGTATAGTAATTGGTAGTGGAACCATCTTCTGTCTGTACAAAAAAAAACCTTTTCGTCAAATAATCGTGGATCCACTGGAACATCCGACCGCCAATTCCGACAGCCTCCAAGGACTCAAGGATGGTGTCCCGTGTTACGTTATCGTATGCCCCTTTGACATGGAGAAATAGCGCCAGTGATATGCGCTTGAGGCACTTTTGTTGCTAGATAAATGTTGTGAGGTCAATTACGTTGTCAACTGGTGACCTGCCTCGGCGAAAGCCCGTCATGCAGTCAGGGTACACATTGTAGCTCTCAAGATACCATTCTAGGCGTGTAAGTATCATCCTTTCCATGACTTTCCCTACGCAACTTGTCAGGGCAATAGGGCGAGACGATGTCAAATCAAATGGCGGCTTTCCTGGTTTGAGTAGTGGCACAAGCCGACTTATCTTCCATTCTTGGGCAACAATGCCCGCTTGCCATGAGTGGTTGTAATAACACAACAGCTTTCCTCTGGCCTCTTGTTGAAGGTTGGCTAAAGCGGCGTAGGTGATGCCATCGGGCCCTGGTGAAGATGTTCGTCTGAAAGCCGCCAAAGATGCGTCAAGTTCTTCCATAGTGAAAACTTTGTCTATTTCGGGGATCCGGGGCTCAGGAAAAACACTCTTAACTGCAGAAGCGGACATGGTGCACACACCAGCTATTCGCGCACAAAACTCATTCGCCAATTCAAGTTGGGTGCTGCCTAGGTGTAGGGCCAAAGCCATGGAAGGATGCCTATGTTGGGGAGTCGAGCGCAGGCCACGAATAGTGCTCCAGATGCGTGACAATGGCTTTCGAGGATCCAATAACTAGCAGAATGATTTCCAGTGTTGCTCTTTTACTTTGTCGAAACGGCGTTGGACTTTTTCTGTATGCGCCGTGCCAGCCTGAAATTACATAATGCCTTTGTGCGTCTGTATCTCATTTGCTCCCTTCGGCGAAGCGCACACAGTTTCCAGTTCAATGTCAAATCAACTGAAACTCCACAGTAAACATTAGGCCTCTCTAATATTGCCGAAGTCCCGCACAGTTGAGCAAAATATTTTTATTATATCTGTAATTCAGCTAAAATCGTTGTTTTGGTAGAGGCTTTATGTGAGATTTAAATATAAAGTTTATTAAATTATTATTCTGGTTTCTGCAGTGAGGGCGCACTCATAATTCAAATTTCTGACTCTCGAGTAACGGACAAAAGTAACTCGCGTCACTTACGGCAATGGTAACGGTAACGTGTTCCTTTTCTTTGTGGGTAACGTAGGGTGGTAACGGCTCCTTTTTTGGTAGTGCAACGAGTAACGTATTTAGTTACTTTTCTCGGTAACGCCTACGACACAGCCACCAACAAGCGCAATCATCTGCTACCACCCGCAGCCGCCGATCCAAAGCTCAAAGCTTCATTATGGCAAGTGTGGACGCAACTTTGGCCGTTTGCCGCAGCTTAATATGACATGTCCGTGACATGGCTGCCTACGGCCTGATGATGGTTGTCGCTTCCATAAATATGCCGTGGCGCCGCCATATACGACGAACTTTTGCGCTCGTCCGGCAGGCACTGAATCACATTTTAAAACAGCTCAATCTTCGAAAGGAAAAAAAAAACCAAAAAAGCTCAGCTATGAGCTAACGACGGCGGCGAGACACGTGCTAGTGATGGCTGTGTTCTCGGCCTCTTGAGGAGGAAAAACATTGCTAAGGATGAGGAGGCGGATAAAAACCAATTGCCTTTATCTCCCTTTACAATATGCGTTGCTTAAATTATAGCTCAAGTAACTTGATAATGCTGTTGCGTAAACGCTAACACATGTTCAATAAACCGCTTCAGGGACCCGTGGAGGGGCCCTGGCGGGGTCAGAAGGTGCCGCAGTGAAGTCATTCCAACGTAGCCAAACTCTGTTAACTCTGAGCCGAGGCGCGCGTGTGTAAGACATCCGTAGAATGTGTGCTAGGCGATGCCCTTTTCTGCGTGAATCGGCGTAGATGAAGTAATATGCATGAAAATGTCGAATACGAACCATTATTACTTACTTAGAGAAGTACTGCAGAAGTTCCAGCCCTCGAAGCCTAGAACAATATATGGCAGAACAAGAATAATTTGCAAAGAAAAAGATAACTTCCGCTTTGACAGCCTCATTGTTACAGGACTCTAGCAGAGAAACCGAAAGGTTTGGTCGTTTGAGGAGACTCCTTTTATGGTACCATCACGAGCAGAATGAAAACGCTCACCGGTGCCAGACAAAAAGTACACAACTGCGTACTTTGTTCTGTTTGATTCCGAGAGCCAGCAAACATTGCCCACACGGACTCTTGGGCACACAAGATTCCTCGAAGTAGAGTCATTTGCTTAGTTTCCTCATGACAGATAATTTATTTAAGAGGAAGTACAGAAGTGCGGGCAGTCATTAAAAACTAAGGCTAGGAATACGTTGTGCTGCGTACCTCGTAGTGCGAAAGTTGCAAAAGACTTCCTGGTAAACGAAGTGCGCTTCCCGCGCTCTCAGCTACAGCTGCTCATAATTTATGTTACCGGCAGCCTTGCGACAGTGGCTGTCGCAAACACGTAGAATACCCACCAGGAAGGAGGCGAGCTCCGCAATATCCGATAGCTGTGTCTTATGGACTGTGTGAGCCAGTCTCACTACCGGAATGTACTGTTTTGCAAAACTGAAGGCAAAAAAGATCGATTATATTGGGACACCTGACGCGCAGTTTCGAATGTCTGATCAATCTGAACTGTGTTGATAAAACATTTACCACGTGAACTACAGGTACGGCGAATGCCTCAATACATGTACACCAGAGCGGAAGTAGCGATAAGGGGGGATCGTCCTTTTCTATTGTTATTTACGTGGGCCACAAGGCAGTCGTTAGCAAATGCCTTCGAGCTTATGACTTGGGTCAGCTCACGGAGGCGCTTCCTTGGAGGGCCCTGGCTTGAGCGTCTTTGTGCTCGCAGCCGCTGGTAGTGCAACTCTTTCTGCAACGACGTGCCATAGCGGTAGTGATGGGTCATGTAATATAACATACAAAAGAAGGATCTACCCGCTCAGACATCACTACTCTCTTTTTCACTTTGCTTGCTTGATCTTAACCTTATTACGAAGGGAAACAATGCGACAATGATGAAATATCGGTGATGTGTAACACGCAATAAACACAAGGCAGCAAGAGTTTTTCCGCGAGAAGTTGCTTGCGCAAGTACATGCGCAGGTGAAGTTCGTGGCAATAATTACAGCCGGAGCCTAAATACAATAATAATAATATCAATCAATCAATCAATCAATCAATCTTTATTTAAAGTTCTTATTAGTACATGAAAATACACAACACTGGTTAGACCCATAGACCACTGGCTAGTAGGGGGTCTAATTAAACATGCATTTAAAGGAACAGGTTGTTTGAACAAAGCAGATGTAAAAAATACACTTCAATGGTTAAAAGGAAAAAAAAAGATGGAGCAAGACACAAAAATGAAACATATTTCTGATAGGGCAATTGCAGTACCGTGCAACATGTTATATAAATACAACATTGTATTTATACTATACATGAAATATAAATACATAGAGATACGAAAACAATGTCAAGTATGATATTTAATCAATATGTAATGAAACAGATATTGCAGCAAAAGTGTGTGCTAGTGTATATGTTCATTTTTATGAAGAAAATATTTTTTTAGCTCACAAGAAAATCTTTTGCTTTCTTTTATTTGATACGGTATATCATTCCAGATCTTGACACCGGCAAATTGTAATAATCTTTTTCCATAAGTATTGTTAGTAGGTGGAAGATTGAAATTGTGTTGTGTGGCACGTCTGGTAAGGCGGGAAGAGGATGAAAATATTGATATATGAAAGGGCAGGTTGTAGTGAATAACGTTATTGACGGTAAGCGCAATTTTTTTGCTGTCGTAAATCATCGAATGGAATTATTTCCATTTGTTGAAACAATGGCGCGCTGTGTTCGTCATATCTAGCATTATTTATTATTCGAAGTGCTCGCCTTTGTAAAATACGTATGGGTTCTAGATATGTTTTAAAAGTCCATCCCCATGAATCTATGCAATATGATACGTGACAATGAAGAAAAAAGCGAAATAGAGCATTCGGAGTATATTACCTTCGAAATAATTTCTAGCAGTTAATAGCATACAGCATCCGGATCCTAATTTAGTGCATAAAGAGGTAATATGGTTTTGCCAGTTCAAATGACTATCGAAAATTACTCCCAGATATTTAAAATCTTTCGTCTGCTCAAGTACACAGTCATTTATTGTAATGCAAATGTGCTCATTATTTATATGTCTACAGTCTATAACGGGGAGTGAAAAATAGTATACTTAGTTTTCTTAGCATTAAGTGTCAGTTTGTTCGCTGAAAACCACTGACTAATATTTTTTAGCTCAGCATTAATTTTATGCTCTAGATCCTTGATATTTTCGGCAGTAACTATAACGGCTGTATCATCAGCGTACATTAGCATCTCCGATGATGTTAGTATGTTTGGTAGGTCATTTACGTACAGTGAAAATAGTAAGGGTCCGAGAACGGACCCCTGCGGTACCCCTGTGTGTATATTTAACAAGGAGGAGGTAAGATTACGCATGGTGACCATTTGTTGACGTTCTTTCATGTAACTAAAAAATAAGTCAAATATTTTGCCGCGGAAACCGTAGTGTTTTAATTTCATTAATAAGATACCATGATCAACCGTATCAAATGCTTTCTTTAAATCAAGAAAAACTACTGCTACAAGGAGGTTATTATGTAATGCTGCGTTAATTTTTTGTGATAAAGATAGTACAGCAGTGGAGGTGGAATGACGCGACCTGAATCCGTGTTGGTCGGGGCAAAGTGCATGATATTTTTCTAAAAAGGCACTCATCCGTTTAGCTAGAATTCTTTCAAAGATGTTATTTATTATGCTTAAAACAGATATAGGCCTATAACTGGAAGGTTCAGAGCGATCACCATCCTTGTACACCGGTACTACCTTAGCAATTTTCAGACAGGATGGGTATGTTGACGTACGCAAGGAGTGGTTGAATATATGGCATAAGATTGGGCCCAGTACGTCTATATTATCTTTTACTAATCGTGTTGTAATCCCATCTATCCCACTGGCTTTATTGGTGGCCAAATTAGCAGTAGTGTTTTGAATTTCATTGATACTAATGTAGTGTACCGCAAATGTATTCGGCAAAGACGGCGAAAAACATTGAGTAGTGCAAGAAGAAAACTGTACTGCTAAGGCTGGACCGATTTCAGTAAAATACTTATTAAAGGTATCAAGAGTTTGTGCATCAATGGTGTCAGGTAGCACGCGTTGTCGGGGTTTGTTGCCAATAACTTCGTTTACGATCTCCCAAGTTTTTTTTGGAGTTGCCCTGAGCTTGTTCAATTAGGCGAGAATAATATTCCTTCTTTCGCTGTCTCGTGAGGAGCACCGTCTTATTCCTGAACATTTTGAACTGGCCAAGGTAATATTCGTTGTTTTTATGTTTCTTCCATTTATGGTACCAGAAATCCTTTGTCTTCAGGAAGTCAAGAATTTCTTGTGTCATCCAAGGACACAGTGGGGTCTTATATGAGCGCGCAGACACGTCTTTGCGGCTGTCTTCAACGGCTCTGACTAGGAATTTGATTACGTTCTCGAGTTCAACATTGACCTCATTATCATATAAGCTATCAGGGTCAATAGCGAGAATGATACCTCGTAGTAAATTGTAATCTATTTTACTATGTGTTGTGAAACATGGTGTGCTGTTTTTTTTTGTGCGTCATTTATGGAAACAAAAATAGGAAGGTGATCTGATATTGGTTCATCATAAACACCAGCATCCATTTTCGATGTTAAGTTAGTCAAAATATGGTCAATTGTTTTCGCTGATGTACTGGTTACCCTCGTAGGTATGTTTATCAGATTACGAAAACTGAATGAATGCAGTAACTGTTCGTAAGTGGTATACTTAGAGTCATGGGTGTCAATATTCATGTCCCCAACGATTACGACCCGGTTGTTGTAATTCGCCGACATATTAAAGAAAATTTCTTCCATCTTGTCTAAAAATCGGTCAATGTTAGAATTCGGCGGTCGATAAACGACGCCGATTATACCAAAAGAGTGCAATTTAACAAAAAGAGCTTCTATATCAGGAGAACTGCAATTCAGTGATGACAGCTCTGTAAAAGCGTGTCCATTTTTCATTATAAGTGCGACGCCACCGCCACGTGAACAAGAGTTTCTCTGACGCGATAGGGTTACATATCCAGGAATATGCACTGTCTCTCCTTTAATTAACCAAGTTTCCGTGATTGCTAGAACATCAAAAGTGTGTACATGTTTTGATAGAAAAGTAAGGATCAGGTTCATGTTTTTTCTTATGCTTCGGATATTGCAGTGGAAAATATTGGTACGCCTATCACTGAGTAGTTGATCTACTTGAGGTATTGTAACTGCCATTTTATAGCGAAAGGCAGGTACGGTAGACTACGCATGCAGATAAGTATCTATACTAGTTTCCCGAGGTCATCTTCACAGGAGATATGAATGACCTTCGAGTTCTCTGATTTCCTTGCCAAGATCTTTCCTTCAGAAACCCAGACGAATCTCCAGTTTTTCTCCCTTTTCCTCTGTATGGCCTTACTTAGCAAAACTTTATTCTCGAGACACAAGTGTTCGTTCACGAACACGGGTACATTTGTTGTGAAACCAAGCATCGTTGTGTTCAGCCGGTTCTTTCTTGCCGATTTCAGGAGCTTATCACGCTTAGACCGCGACACAAACTTTACTACGACATTTGGGTACATTGTTTGCGTTTGTTGGTACTCTGTGCACCACATCCAAATCTTGACTAGTGAGCTCAACACGCAGTCAGCAATTTTTTCCACAACTTTTTCTAGGTTTTCGTTTTCGGCAAGAGGGACACCTTTGAGTTCGATATTGTTACGCCTCGAATATTGCTGTAGGTCTATCAGCTGTTTTCTTGTGTCACATAGTTCTTTCTTGATTTGCGCGTTCTCTTTCTGGCACTCGAGGTTACAATTTTTTGCATCATTGAGATCTTTGCGCAGCGATTTTATTTCGGTTTTCAGTTCATCAAAACTTTCACTTGTAAAGTTTACAGATGCCCTGAGAGATGCGAACTCAGCCTTTATAGCATTGTTCATGGGATTTACACTTTCTACATGAATCTTGATATCGGAAAGAGCATCAAGGAACTTAGTAGTCATCTCAAGCAGTACCTTTCCTAAATCTTTTACAGTACTGGGAGCTTTTTCGCTCAGAGCATTGGCGAAATCTGTCAGGGCATCTAGTTTTTTTTTCCATCGTGTAGACTTATTCACACTTCGTTTAAAAAATGGTTCATTAACAACAAAATGGGTGGTTACACAAAGTAATTCAGGATCAGAGCAAATCGGGAACCGCAAGAGGAAGAATTAGTGCTTGCTTGCACTAATAAAAAAAAATTAAAAAATCCCACCTGCAGTGTGCAGAAAAATCGGTTAGACAGTTGTCCAAAGGCGGCTGCCCGATCTGCTCTGAGTGCTGACAGTCGATGCTCGCTTGCTTATATGGCCGACGAAGGCGTCACCATGCGTCCCGTGGTGCTGTAGCCCACATCACGCGGTATGAGCAGTCAGCACGTGCAAGAACCCAGGTAGTGATGCGTCGGCGCGTTGCCCACTTGACGATCCTTGTTCTCCGTAGATATGATGGGCCAGGTAATCGCTGTCGTTCCTACGCCTGCAGTGTGCAGAAAAATCGGTTAGACAGTTGTCCAAAGGCGGCTGCCCGATCTGCTCTGATCTGCTCTGAGATATGTGGGGTTTAACGTCCCAAAACCACGATATGATTATGAGAGACGCCGTAGTGGAGGACTCCGGAAATTTTGACCATCTGGTGTTCTTTAACGTGCACTGACATCGCACAGTACACGGGCCTCTACAATTTCGCCTCCATCGAAATGCGACCGCCGCGGCCGGGATCGAACCCGCGACCTTCGGGTCAGCAGCCGAGCACCCTAGCCACTGATCCACCGAGGCGGACACCTAAATACAATCAACCAATTCAATTGGCATTGGGTTTCTATGGAAAAAACGACTATCGAGGGCGTGCAAGGTGTTATGGAATGGGCTTCTTTGGAAGCGGGCAACCACAGGGTGAAAAAGAAATCTTTAAGAGGGCACAGAACATTAATGAAATGATGTAAGAAATTCTCTAGAGAATATAGATGACTTCTTTGGGGTCATATACAACCGCATAAAGCATCCCTGGAATGTCTGCTGAATTGCGTAAGCGTGGAACGAGAATATTCCTAGTGTACGCACTGCAGAGCACAATAGTGTGATTAGGGAACCATTCCGAAGTCTGGTTTGGTGCTCCTGCTTGGTCACTGCCTTATCGGCGAAGTGTCTTGGAGCTCTCCCCTTTAATCTGTGCGCCAACGCTGCGGCCATTGCCTCCAGCAATGTGAGCCGATTCTGAGCGCAGTGTAATGAGCGCCACTTTGGTCCTGCGCTCAAAGTGTGCGCTTTGTAGCCCTCCTAACTCGCATGAATGTAATCATTATAGTTGAAACGCTTATATAAGGCCTGAGAAGTAACACAATAGGACTTTCATGATAACTGCGGGGGGCGCGAAATACACAGCACACAAGAAAAAGGAGGACACAGGACGACGCGTGTCCTCCTTTTAAATGCGAAGCATTTCTTAGCGAACTTCGGCGACTTTGAGCGTATCTATCTAGCTATCTGGCTATCTATCTATCTAGCCGCCTACGACATTGTGCTCTCCCGGCCGTATCGTTAATGGGATTTATACCAAATTTGGTATGGCATTACATGACTCTATGACGAACGTAAATGGCTGGCCATATCATGAAAATCATGACTGACTTGTCATGAAAAGTATGATTTACATGCCACGCTCATGGTGCGCTCGCGGCCGTTTTGTTAGCTTGATATACACCAAACTTGGTATTGAGTGTCGTGACTGTATGACGAACATAAATGACAAGTAGTAATATGGAAATCATGACATGTCATGAGCGACATGACTTGCATTCCACGCTCATGGCGCGCTCGCGGCCGTTTCGTTAGCTTGATATACACCAAATTTGGTATTGAGTGACATGACTGTATGACGAACATAAAGGCTGGTTCACACCGGCGACTAGCACCGGTCGCGCGACCAAGTTAGTCGCTTTGCGACTGGTCGCAAACAGTCGCAAACAGTCGCTTCGGTCGCAAAGCGACTGCTTTTGCTCAGTCGCTCGCTGCGCGACTTTTCCGTCGCGCGACTGCAGTCGCAGGACGGCTGGAACCAATCAGCGAAGCCCAGAAGTGACGTCAGCATTTGTTTACAACCGGGATCGTCGCTTTTTCTTTTCTTTTTTATTGAGTGTCGTGACTGTATGACGAACATAAATGACAAGTGGTAATATGGAAATCATGACATGTCATGAGCGACATGACTTGCATTCCACGCTCATGGCGCGGTGTGAACATCGGTCGCTTTCAGTCGCTTTTTTGGTCGCCAGCTTGATATACACCAAATTTGGGATTGAGTGACGTGACTGTATGACGAACCATAAATGACAAGTGGTAATATGAAAATCATGACTTGTCATGTGCGACATGACTTGCATGCCACGCTCATGGCGCGCTCGCGCCCGTTTCGTTAGATTGATTTACACCAAACTTGGTATTGAGTGACGTGACTGTATGACAAACATAAATGACTAAGTGGTGAATATGGAAATCATGACAAGTCATGAGCGACATGACTTGCATTACACGCTCATGGTGCGCTCGCGGCCGTTTCTTTAGCTTGATATACACCAAATTTGGTATTGAGTGACATGACTGTATAACGAACATAAGTGGCAGGTGGTAACATGAAAATCTTGGCATGCGTGTCATCTACAACCCCGTTTACATGCCACGCTCATGGTGCGCTTGCGTCCAGTTCGCTAGCTTGATATACACTAAAATTGGCATTGCGCGACGTGACTGTATGACGAGCATAAATGACAGGTCCTAACATGTCAAACATGACATGCAAATTATGTAAAGCAGGATTTCCTCCTTCCTGGCTGCTTCGCATTACATCGATTCCCATAGTGCGTGGGATCTGCCGGCTTTTTTCTTGTGTGCTGTGTACTTCGCGCCCCCCCCTCAGTTGTCATGAACCAACACCAACTCGCTAAACTTTTTTTTTTACATAATAGAACTACGGCGTGATAGCACTCTCAGGCTAACCACGAATTTCATTGATAATAATGATTTTATTCCCGATTGCGTTTACAATAATCTATAAATCTCCTAGTTTGGTTAGAGCTTTCTGTTGCCTTTGAAAATATTAAGCTATTCTATTTTTCACTTTGCTTGCCTTGATCTTAACTTTGTTCTATATTGTTCAGGTATCTAGGATGAAGCCGCACTACCCCCGTTGACTATTCGTCCAGTTCGCTTGGATGGTCTTTCGAACACCTCGAAACTGTTGCAACATGTGTGTGTGTGCATGCGTGCGTGGGCGCGCGATTAGTTTCTGTTGTCATCACTACTAAGGACAGGGACAATGTTTTTTTTTCGCAAGGGGGTAATGCCACAAGCATTGGATAATATTGCGCTATACCACTGTGTGTATGTGCCACTGTGAAGCACGGAAGAGGACAAAGAAGTGGAAAAGATGAAGTCGTGCCTTGGGTATAGCCATGTCCAGAGGATAACAGCAACAACAAGTCGTGCTTGCAGTTATCGGTGGAGTCCAACGTACTGGTGTGCCGATAAACGGAGGTCCCGTGTTATTTATAATAACGTGACAAGGCGAAAGCCTTTAATGTCTCATGCTTACGTCCGTCCGGTGTCCGTCCGTCCGTCCATGTCCGTCCGCCCGTCTGTCCATGCCGTCCGTCCTTCCGAGCCCTGGCACGGAGCCATGTGGCCGCCGGGGTGCGCAAACGGACGCCGGTCGCGTCGGACTCTTCAGTGCTCGCGCTTTGCTTGCGTAGCATCGCTGTACCCAGCGTTTGGAATCATTCTGACCGACGCCGTCTCAATGGACACAGGCGTTCGCGGAACACACTTTGGAATTTACAAAGGGTCTGTCATTTTAAGGGCTGGAACGCGGATGGCGTTTGTACGATGCGCAAAGCGCGAGAAAATACGAACGCATGCGAACGGAGGAAAATTAGTCTCGCGTCTCGGTGCGATTCGGGGTAAATAATTAAACAAGAAAACACGCACACATTCGGTTTGTGTGTTATCCCACTGAGAGTGTAAAAGAAAAAAAAAGACAGGGTATCCGCCTCGTGCACCGGTATGGTGGCGCCACCACTCGGCAAAAGCGGTAGCACCCTCATCCAAACCGCCATAGGATCCCATGCAATTTGAACGAAGTTTGCGCATCCGTTGTGCAAAAACAAACGAGCGCCATCTCTCGAAAATATTTCACACCGACGACTAGACGACTCCTCGCTTCCACTGCCTTCATTTGATCCAAGTTAACTCCTCTCTCCCCCTTTTTTTGTTTCTTTCGGTTGCCGTGGGAGTGCGCGCTGTGCGGTCACCAGCACACCCAACATGACCGGGTGGGCTCGTCGCTTACGTCGTGTCTTTCTTGGACGTTGCAAAGTTAAAATTGTGTAAAGGTTGTGGCCACACGCCGGACGATCAGCCCTGACTTCGCTCAGCTGCTATCGCATCAATGGAAATGCTTCAGATGCTTCAGTCGTGCACTTTTGTTCGTTGGCTGTACAAGATGGCCTCCTACAAGACGGCGTTTTTTTTTTGTTTTTTTTCACAGTCAGCTATGTGTGTAGTTTTCGGCGTAGCAGCGGTTTGATGACCCGAGAAGGGTAACTGGTGCTACATCGTGGAAACCGCTGATATGACGGCAACCTTTAAGACGTTACTGTACGCGCACGATTGTGCTACAGTTGAAACCACCACCGTGGTTGACACCACGCCTGGCCTCACGCGTCTGCTTCATAGCACTGTGTGGTAAGAAGTGTGTTGTTGAGTCGGTTAATATTGAATTGCAGTTGTTATACAGTTTTTACATAGGTGAGTGAGGCTGTAAGTAGTCGCCCTTCTTTATGCTCGCTAGTCCACCAACATTACTTCTAGATTGAATCGCATTTTATGTGGAGTTTCACGTACCAAAGGAGAATCTAGCTTACGAGCTACACGCGTGCACATTTCCTATATAAATCTGGGTAATGCCACGCGTGCGCATTTCCTATATATACCTTAGTAATCTTGTGCATAATTTAAAGCGCATGTGATTGATGATCGTGGCTTCAACGGTGAAAGTCATTTGATTTTCAGAAATATGTGGTTGTAATGCAGTTTGAAGTTCCTCAATTTTTATACGGTCTTTGAAATAATAAAAAAGAGAACAGTGCGAATGATTGTCGGTCATTTGCTTTAGAACTTTCACACATTATTATGCAGCTGTGTGGTGCCTGTTGAAGCGGTCTGCGTTCAGCGCATGAAAGAAGACGAAGAGGGGCAATCGGGGGGGAGAAGAGAAGAGGAAGAAGTGAGAATAAAATGGCGGACGACACCCGTCTATTCGAGGTTACGTCTTTTTAATGTGTTAGTTCCCAGCAGGAACATTACATTTTGGCGCAGTCGACAGCTTTTGAAGACCGAAAATGTGGGTTACGTTCTTCATCGACGAGGCGTCATCGGAGCCCCTCGTTTTCACACGGTACCAAGTCCACGGTGAGCCAGCGATGGACATTCCTCGCGAAGTTAGTTCGACCGGACTGATCGACGCGGTACTGCAAGAAGCTTCGATGAGCCGTCAAGCCCTCGTTCAGGCAGGATCGGTGAAAGTGAATCTGCAGCTCCAGACACTGAGCAAACTCGTTCTGGAACCCATTCGCCGTGACACATTCCAGCAGGAAACGCCTTCCGAGAAGGTGAGCATGGTTTGACTGCTATTGAGCAACAACAATGGTGCATGATGCAACAGACTGAGATAATCCCCTGTGGGGATTGCAGTATCTGTAAATAATGCGAACATTGGCCAAGTCGCTTAGCCAAGAGAAACCAGTACGACAACCTGTAGAACCAGACCTATTTGAAGGAGACTCGCAAAACGCGGACCATTGGATGTGGTTTTTTGAGTATGCATGCGCAAAGAACGTGTGGAAAAGTGACGACACAAAGATTGTAAACATGCGCGGTTATTTGGGTGCCATCGCGAGAAAATGGTACGATTTGCAACTTATGGATGGAGCACCAATGTGTTGGGAACGGTGGAAGAGCAACTTTTTGGCGGCTTTCCGAGTCAACGCTGTGGAAAGATGGGATGCGGCACTACGCTTCAAATACACGTCTGGCTCTTTGCTCGAGTACTGTCTTGAGAAGCGCCGCCTCTTGCTTGCTGCAGAACTATATCTACCGTCATCTGCAGTTGTAGCTTTAGTGACGCAAGGCTTTTCCATCGACATTCGCAGTCATATACAGCTGAATGATCCCAAAACATTCGATGACCTTCTGCGATGTATACAAACCACAGTCCGAACATTTATTTCGCAAGGGCAGCGACTTGGTGAACAAGCACATGATGTTTACAAGTATGATGAAAATGCAGTGTCTCAGTGTAAGAGCGATTTTCTCGGAAGTGACCATCAAATAGACGATGATGAGGGACCGGTTTCTGCATTACATGAAGGAGCTTTTCTAGACCGGCCAACTACCTTTGTTGACAAGACCCAAGCAAAAAGTAACACAGAGACAGTTTATCTGGTCTCATCAACACTTCTTTACGCCCCTGTTAAGGTAGACGGCACTGATATGAAGGCCCTTGTTGACAGCGGGGCTTCTGTCTCCATCATTAATAAGAGTAGAGTGGATGCCAGTCGTCTGCACACTGGTAGGGCACTGCGCGTGCAAGCCTATGATGGATCAGTGAGCACGCATAGCGAATGGATAACCCTGACTATTGAATTTCAAGGACACTCCATTACCAGTGAAGTATTGGCGATTCCTGATGTCACCTACGATTTTCTTTTGTCGCGCCCAGACATGAAGAGGCTTAAGATAAACATCTATTGGGACGACAAACTAAGGGTGGAGGATAACGTAAGCACAGAGATTATTCCTAAGGCACCGAAAGCAAAGAGACCAGTTATCGACCTAGAGGACATCTCAGTGAAGTACCCAGAACTTACGTGCATGGGTAGCTATCCTCCGGCAATTAAATCACATGTTGTTCCTTTCGAGCTTGCTGATAAAAAGGTAGTTCGCAGAGCTCCTTATAATATGTCGAGAGATAAAAAGGTATGGCTTAAAAAGGAGTTGCAAGAAATGTTGGATGCAGGCATTATCCGACCTTCTGTATCCCCATTTGCTTCTCCCATAGCAATTGCTCCAAAAGAAGATGGAACATTCCGCCTCTGCACAGACTACCGGGCTCTAAATCGTCAAACTGAATTGATACCTTACCCTATGCCGAGGATCGACGACATCATTGACGAAACTGGTGGGTGTCATTGCTTTTCACGAATAGACCTCTGCAAGGGGTTTTGGCAGATCCCCTTGACCGAAGAAACGAAAAAGTACACCGCCTTCATAACTCCTTTTGACTTGTTTGAGTATAACCGCCTACCATTCGGCTGGAAAAATTCTCCTGCATGGTTCCAAAAGATTATGACTGACATTCTGAAACGTTATTTGGGCGTATTCTGTAATGTATACATCGATGACATCATTGTGTACTCAAAGACAAATGAGGAGCACCGTGGTCACCTTTCAAAAGTTCTTGACGCTCTCAGCCTGTCTCAACTCAAAGTCAATTTCAAGAAAAGTGCTTTCTTTCAAGATAAGGTTGTATTTCTCGGAAGGGTGTTCGACGGAAATACCAAAAGCACTAAACAAGAATCTGTAGACCGAATTTCGAAGCTGGCAAAGCCGTACGATGTGCACTCTTTACGTGTTTTTCTTGGTCTGGCTGGGCACTTCAGGGCATTCATCAAGGACTACGCATTGAAAACTAGGTGCCTCACGCGCTTAACCCAAAAACACACGCCTTTCCAATGGAACCACGAGTGCGAAACTGTCTACTGTGAACTAGTGAAGCTAATATCATCGGATCCAATCTTGCGAATACCGGACTTTTCACTACCTTTCATACTGAACACGGACGCATCCCACTATGCAACGGGTGCAGTTCTATACCAGAAACCCTCAAAGCAGGCTGATCAGACAAAGCATCACGTTGTGGGGTACTACAGCTATACACTAAAACCAGCTGAAATCAATTACTCCACCACGGAAAAGGAAGCACTGGCCGTCTTAAAAGCCGTTCAGTATTTTCGAACATACCTTGAAGGCGCTAAATTCATGCTTTTCACAGATCATCAAGCATTGACTCAACTCTTGAATATGACACAACCAAAAGGACGCATTGCCAGATGGGTCAACTATCTGCAACAATTTGATTTCACAGTTTCTCACCGTCCTGGCCCACTTCTCACCGATACCGACGCACTCTCTCGCTTGCTCGTCGAGGAGTCAAGTGGAAGTCCAGAAAGTATCAACCACGTTAAGCTATGGGAAGGTGCGGAAGATCTTCAGTTTAATAATGGAAAGTATCATGTACCACCCACTTTGGTCCAAAGGATTCTTCATCTGTACCATGATACTCCTGGATCAGGCGGACATGGCGGTTTTTGGCGCACATATAAGAAATTAGTCATGAGGTTCACATGGCCAGGTATGAAAAACGACATAAGCCATTACATCCGCACATGCCACCTTTGCCAGGTAAACAAAGTGAAGTTCAAGCAATCCACAGATGTTATGACAAACCCAGAATATTCAAGAGTGCCCTTCGAAGTTGTTCACTTAGACTTTGCGGAGCTCAGAAAGAAGGGGGAAAGGAGTCAAGCGAACGCAAGCTTTTCTGCTGTCCATCGACGAATGCACCAGGATGATTACGGCTAAAGCCGGAAGAGAAGATGCAAACAGCGTCATCAATCTACTCAAAGATGAGTGTTTCAGGCACACCAAGACGCTAGTATGCGACAATGGTCCTGCTTTCCGGAGTGCCAGGCTAACAAGATGGGCTAATGTCCGAGGAATGATCATTAAATACTCTTCTCCCTATCACCCTGCAGCCAACGGACTGGCAGAACGGGCCATAAGGGACATCAAGCAGTTCCTGAAGATGTATCCGGACTTTGCAGGCGGCTGGAAGTGCTGCCTTGAGGCCGCTGTGAAGCATCATAACCGATCGCACACCACGGGTTTAGGCTGCAGTCCTCATTTTGCCAATTTTGGGACAGCGCCCATACTTCCTGCAGATCGCGAGCTCGGCCTCCAAAAACTCGAACTTACGGAAGTCAAGCGAAGTGCCGAAAAACAAGAAGTCTCCTCGCTGCCTACAGTTATCACATGTCGGGCTACTGGCCATTCCGATTCGAAATGCGTAAGCATTCGTGAAGGCCACCCCGAGCCACAGGCTACCGCCTTGGTGACTGGGGTGTCGCCGTGGTGAGCTGCCTTTGCGGCGGCGTCGGCCTCCTCGATCCCAGCGATCCCAACGTGGGAGGGAAGCCAGTGGAGGGAGAGGCGCACACCGCTAACTTTGATGGCGGTTAGCTTGGCGTGGAGCAGCGCCATGGTGAGCCCAGCTTGGACTGGTTGCAGCAGCGCTTGCAGTGCTGGCTGGGAGTCGCAGAGGATCGCCACGGGCTGCTGGGGTGTTGTAGCAGCGAGGTAGTCGGCTGCCAAGTGAAGGCCAGCCAGTTTAGCTCCAGTGGAGCTGGCGTGGAAGGGAAGGCGGCACTGGATGATGGTCCCAGTCGTTGGTATCACACAGGCAGCCGCGGCCGCGCGGGGGCTGTCCCGGACAGACCCGTCCGTAAACATCAGGAGATGGCCCCGCAGACTGTCATGGATTTTCGCCGCGGCTGACTGGTGGAGCGTGCACGCCGGTGACCGCCTTTTGCTCAGGTTGTCCATCTCCAATTGCACGTCCAGAGGCTGCTGGTGCGGTGGAGGGGGGGGTTGATAGGGCAAGGAGCCTGGGGCATCAGTTCATCGTAGAGGGCGCAGATTTGTCCCATCCGCGAAGCTGGTCGGCTCCGCAGTCTCTGAAGTGGGGCGCGCCCCCCAGGGGCCCTGTGGAGACGGTCCACATGATGCAGCGTCTGTCGCAGCATAAGGAGCGACAGGGGCCACACCTGGGCCTCCGCTAGTGAAGCAGCCACGGGCGAGTGGCGGGGGGAGTCCCAAAAAGTGCCGAACTGCCATGCGGTGTTGCCGCTTCAACAGCTCCTTGCGGTGTGGCGCCAGTTGCACCAGGGGCAGTGCATAGATTTGCACCGTCGTTGCAGCACCCTCGTAGAGCCGAAGGGCCATCCATGGTGTGCACCCTTGGCCCCTGCTGAGCAGCTTGCCCACACCATGTAGGACCCTGGTGGCCCTGATGGTGGCGAGTTTAGCGGCAGGTATCCACGCAAGGCGGTGATCAATCCTTAGACCCGGGTACGTCACTGCCCTTGCTACATGGTATTGGCCGGTCTCCCAGCACGAGCCTTCGGATAGCCCTCCGCGCAGCAGCTCTGGGGTGGACCAGCAGTGCCTCCGTCTTCGTGGGCGACACGACAAGCCCGATCGGCCTTGAAGAGTGAGGCCACAGCATTCAGGGAGCGTTGCAGGGAGCGCCTGATCGCCGTGAGGTTCCGCCTGGGTCCCCTAACCCACAGTGCCACGTCGTCTGCGTACAACGAACACTGCGTGGGGTAGCGCTTGTGAACCGGTAGTGTTTCTGGTAGACCCGCCAGCACCAGGTTGAACAAAAAGGGGCTCAGGACAGAACCCTGTGGGACGCTGGTTGTCACTGGCCTTGGATCGCTGATGGCGCGACGAATTCTAACCCGAAGCGTCCAACTGGTTAGGAAGACGCTGATGAAAGTACGCAGGCAGCCCATGATGCCGAGTGCATCCAGAGCACTCTCTATGATCCTATGTGGCAGACCGTCAAAAACGCTCTGGACATCCAGCAGAACAAGGAGGGCCACCTCCCCCTCGCTCCTGGCCTCTTCCAGGGTGGAGACGACGTCCGAAATTGAATCGGCTGTGCAGCGGTGGCGCCGAAAGCCCGTCTGCTGCTCTGGTAGGAACTCCTTTGCCCCTGCAATCCAGCTCAAGCGTGCCAGGGCTATGGCTTCCATGAGCTTGCAGGCAGCGATGTGAGAGAGACAGGCCGGCAGGATGTGATGGTTGCACCAGGGCGGCCAGGTTTCCGGACGGGCACCACCAGAGAGGTTAGCCAGGCCTCAGGTAGGGTGCCGTTTTTCCAGACGTCATTGAAAGCCCTGAAGAGGCGTCGCCATGCAGCCATATCCAGGTTACGCAGCACCTGGTATGTGATGCCGTCGGCTTCGGGGGCACTGCGGCGCATGGTTCAGGCTAGCGCGTCATTCAGCTCGTGCTCGAAAATGGGCTCCTCGCATAAAGTTACAATTTGGCAGGCAGTCCAGGCAGGGTGGTGCTCCCTTGCGGTGGCTTGGGAGCATAGCTCGGCAAACTCACTCATGAGTCGACTCACTCAGACTCACTCAGACTCAGATTGAGGCGTGAGTCTGAGTCTGAGTGAGTCCGGCTGAATTATAATTAGGTGAGTCTGAGTCCGAGTGAGTCCGGCTGAGTTATATTTTGGTGAGTCTGAGTCCGAGTGAATCCGCTTGAGGAAAATTTTGGTGAGTCTGAGTCCGAGTGAGTCAGGTTGACGAAAATATTCATGAGTCTTAGCCCGAGTGAGTCCGTTTGAGGAAAAGTTTAGTGAGTCTGAGTCCGAGTGAGTCTGGATGACGAAAACACCGGTGAGTCTGAGTCCGAGTGAGTTTGGTTGGAGAGAAATTTCGTGAGTCTGAGTCCGAGTGAGTCTGCTTCAGCAAAATTTTGGTGAGTCTGAGTCCGACTGAGTCCGGTTGAAGAAAATATCAATGAGTCTGAGTCCGAGTGAGTTCGCTTCAGCAAAATTTTGGTGAGTCTGAGTCCGAGTGAGTCCGGTTGAAGAAAATATTAATGAGTCTGAGTACGAGTGAGTTCGCTTCAGCAGAATTTTGGTTAGTCTGGGGCCTAGTGAGTGCTAAGCGAAAAACGTTTATAGAGTGAGTCTGCGTGGGGTCCATTTGTTTGCCGACCTATGGTTACAAATATTTATAGCCTCATTTTATGGCGTGCCTTGTAATCGTATAGACGTACCGTCTTGTAAAGCCCTAGAAATTATTTTTCGAATTATAGGCTGTCCATGCCCTCATATACGAGGGCATGTAAGTGGGCTGTGCAGCATGTTCTGACACATGTACAACTCCAGGCCACTTTTATTAAGCCACATCGTGATCCACATTGAGTTTGATCTACAATTGTGTACCTAATCAACGGAGAATGAGTGCAATGTTCGAGCTTCATCATTCATGTGGATTCAAATACGACAAAGCAGCACGATTCGCGAGCATCGAGCGCCCCTTCGTTCTCTGTTGCATTGAACCGCTTGTGCCTTTAGATGTCGCTTCGGTTTTTTCATGAATAAATGTGGCAATTGGGAAATTTTCGAGCGCCAAACAAGACATTCACAAGTACGAGAGAGACAGGACGGGCGCTTTTGAATGCCTTGTGAATGCATTGTACCGCGCTCAAAAATTTCCCAGTAGCTATGCACCATCTCACCGAATTTCAAGCTTTGTTAAAAATGCAGCGACGGCACAGACCATCGGCTTTCGTCATGTCATTCGCTACCAATTAAACAGCGGCTTCGTTATTTAAAGTGGCTAGATAAAGCTTGCCACCGTGGTACCTCGAAAGTTGTAGCGACCGGATTTCAAGGAGGAAGGGGATAGAGACGCACCATTCATGCCATACCCGATGCTTCATTACTCGCAAAAACAAACTTATTCGGACTGTAATGTGGTCAAAGAATTCTGTTACCTCTCGGCAATTCAAGGAGCTTTTAAACTTTAAGGACCTCTTCGAATTCTAGACTCTCTTTGGGAGATATTGCTGCCATATTTTCCCAGCACGCCTGCACTTCAGTCCTTCCCGACTCAAGGAAAACCCGTTTTTTTCGTATTTTTTTCTTTTCTTTCCTATTCAAACACCTTTCCATTCATAGTCAGCGTTGACGCGCCGAAGCACTTTCGGCGGTCCCTCAGCCGTCATTGTGTTCGTCCAAGCCACACAGCAAAAAGCTTCATGGCACGGCCGTTGCCCACCCAGGCAGCACAGCACATTGGCCCAATATTGTTTATACGCTGGCAAACGATGGTCCAATGAAGGGCCAGTCAATCCATTACAAAACCAATGTTGGCAGAGCCAGCCTATAAGAATGCCAAGAATGGTCCATCGTAGCCAGCCAAAATACAATATTGTTGCTACCATTGTACAAGGACGGCAACAAAGGGCCGTCATAGCCAGCCAAAATACAATATTGGAAATGACATCATACAAGGACGGCAAGAAAGGGCCATGGTAGCCAGCCAACATGCAATATTGGCACCGCCATTGTATAAGGACGGAAACAAAGGCCCATCATTTCCAGCATTCATAACACATTGGCACAGCCATCTTGCAAGGACGGCAACAATCGAATACCGTTGCCAGCCAATGTAAAATGTTGGCAGTGCCGTTTCATAAAGATGGCAAAAACAGTCTACCGTCGTCAGTCAACAAACAAAACTGGCACTTCCATTACTGCGTTTGCATTCCATGACTGAGTTGGCATTACTGAGTTGTATTACTCAGTTGACATTCGGTATGGAACAAAATACAGGCTAAATAGTTGAACAAAATTTCTTTTACAGATGTTCAGCAATGTAAAATTAAATATGCACCAAGTGCTCAACTGAGTTTTCGAGCTGTTGGAAAGATTTTTAAGAGAAGGGAAACGCAAAAGAGAACAAAATTGAACTTTGCAATGCTTGTTAAAAAATAACGTTAATTGTATGACAAAGCCAGCATATACACCGCAACTGTCAGAACAACAAAAAAAACTTAGAACATTGCCTTCACATTGATTGACGCTGTATATAAATAATAATAATAATAATAATAATAATAATAATAATAATATCGGGTTTTACGTCCCAAAACCACGATATGATTATAAGAGACGCCACTGTATATAGGTAGCGTTGATGAGTTAATAGAGCAGAAAAGGATTCTATTTTGTTTGGCAATGGGCGTTTTGCACTGGCTCGACTTTTGTGCGTGCGCTCGTAAATTGTTCTCACGCTTTATTAGCGGCGAACAATCAAAACATTTCATGTTACTTCAGCCCCACCACGTATTTTTGTGTTTGATACACGACTGGTTAGATTACCGTATCGTAGTTTTTTTGTGTGCGCGCTACAGCGATTGCCTGTCCAAGACTGCGGTATCGCTCGCGGAATCTTTAAATGGGGGATCAGTTACGTTTGCACTCTCAGCGCTTCACACAACAAGACGTGCTCACTTCAAATAAATGTTCTCGGGGTTCAGGAGGCCGGAGAAGCAGTGCGACGCCATCTTTTGCGCACGAATTTTACGTCCTCTCCTTCCGGCAGCGGGGTTGCATGGTGGCGGCTGGTCATAAAACACTTGTCACTGGACGGCTGCTCCGCCCACGACGGTTCGACAGTGGTTCCGAGCTTTCACTGCCTTTGAAAACGACGATCGGGGGGGGTGTGTGTGTGTGTGGGGGGGGGGGGGGGGGGGGGGACAGGGTGTGTGGCGAGAGACGACGGGACCGAAGATGCGTACGCGTTTCGGCCTCTTCTGGCCGGCGGCTATCCTTTGTTAGTCGGCGATACTTCCCCTCGCTTGGGCTCCCGGCATCGGCGGCCGCGCGCTCTTCTTTCATGGGAAAAAACGGACTCCGATGCCGAGACAGGATGACGTTCTACGGCGACGCTACAGTGAGAAAGCAGCTGCCGTGTGCATCTTTGGACTTGACTGGTTTGACTTTTGACAAGCCATCCGCAGATGAGCGCCGATGTGTTTTGAAAACTCGCAAACGTTCCGCTGGATATTTGTGTTCGCATCGCGTTCAGTAAGTCGTTTCTTTCCTTCATTGCATGTTACTTTCCGTGTTTGTCGTATGGGAAATATGCGCTCAGTATTTTCTCTAGATCTTTTACTTTGTGAATATCCATGTGCTGGGCATTGTTGTGTGCGTTGAAGTTGGTTAGTTAAGTGCTCAACCTTAGCGAAATTGTCAGCATTTGCCTGTGTTATTTGGTTCCTTTATCGCGTTGTTGTGCGCCAGCTAAGCATCTGTTTTTCATGTTCCCTTCACCACTCATTTCGCGCAAAGAATTTCTGGGTTTATAACACTCATATTTTGAATAGTTTCTAAGTTATCGCATTCTTTCAAGCTCTGGCGTGGTCACCGCTTAATAAATAAATAGGCCATGTACTTACTGGTAGTTCAAGGCGGATATGAATAACAGTTGTGTCGAATGCCTGTTCAAGCGTAGACGTTCATGTATGTCATTTCATGCCACACTTCGCTTTTCACTCAATTCCTTTTGAGCCTTCGGTGTACTTAAAGCTCAAATAAGCCATAACAGAGAGGAATTTCGGCAGTGTGTTTGTGAGTGGTGCTGTTTTGCTATTAGTAATATAAGATCGTTATTCAAAATATTTAGTGTCGGTTCTGTACAGCTGTTATCTACAAGCAAGCGATCAGTAGGACAAAGCGCGAAATCCGAAATTCTTTTCAAAACCTGCTGTATCTTTACGATATGTACACTGTATACATTCTGAATAAACTCCTGATTACTCTGAGCCTTTCTAGGTGATTATTCCTACTGCCTACCTAAATGCAAAAGCGTGGGCAACACGCATTCATTTACACGCACACAAACTTACCTCATGTTAAACTACACATTCAGTGGAAAACGTCAGAAAGATATTGGCGTAGCCAACGAAAAGGCTGGCAAGAACCGGCATTAACCGCTGGAAAAGAAAGAATGATGGCGCAGCCAACGAAAAAGGCTGGCAAGAAATATTGGAGCTGCCAATATTTATACAATGTTGGCGATAAGTACGACGGACAATGTTGGCTTAAGCCATCTTTGCCATTATTGGCGATATGCTGGACATACAATATTGGCTTCAGCCATCTTTGCGAATATTGGGAATTCATTGGCTTCCAATATTGGACCAATGTCCATTTAGGTGTAGCAAAACCCCAAAATCCAATGTAGGACGAATATTTCTGCCAATGTTTGCCAACATTAGGCCGAGATTGGTCCAATGCCGGCGTGCTGCCTGGGCAGGCTCGTTTCCCGTACCTTGCTTTCGAGCTCCTAATACCCCCCAAGGAATGCAAGGAAAGTACAAAACGAAGCAACGAGCTCGACACTCTAGGCTTGGCGCCTGCAACACAAATATCTCTATTCTTTCAAAAGTGAACATTCGGCAGAAGTCTGTCTGGTTGGGATAACAGAAAACTGGAGAAAAGAGAAAACTTCAGTCAAAATTTATTTTAAGAAACCGCGACGTTTCGAAGCATGATCGGCTTCTTGTTCAGGGGGTGAGAAGGCCCGAGATGTGCAACGCCTTCCTGCCAGGCGTGATTGTTTGCTGTAAGTCGTCGCAAGCCCTGGCAGTAGGGGTAGGGCGGTGCCCCCCGTGGTGTGGTTGATGTTTCCCGCTGTCTGCTCAATGTAGCAGGATTCGAGGAGGGGCCGCCGGCGAAGGTTCCTTTCTTTTTCCAAAATCACCGCGCCGTCGGGACTGGTATGGTGGTCAAACCGCTGGCAGTGCTCTGTCACTTCGGTCCGTCCACTGTTCAAGTGACGGAGGTCATTCTTGTGCTGCCGCATTTTTTCATGGAAGTTTTTGGTTTCCTCAATGTAGGAAGCGGGGCAGTCGGCGCACGTGATCCGGTACACGACGCCCTGCGCTTTTTCCGCAGATGCGCTGTCTTTGGGCCGAGGGATGAAACTGCCGATGGTGGTGGATGGCTTGTGGGAAACGTCGACCACTGCCTTTCTTAGTATACGGGCTATTGCTTCGTTGGCGCCCGCAATGTAGGGGATCGACACACGGCGTCGTTGCGGCGCCGTTGGTGCTAGGGCACTGCACGGGCCCGGGCCGGCCCGAAAGCCCGGGCCCGGCCCGGCCCGCGGGCCGGGTCGGGCCGGGTAAGTAATTGTTAGATCGGGCCCGGGCCGGGCTCGGGCCCATGAGCTTCGGGCCCGGGCCGGGCCCGGGCCTGGGTCAGGCCCGTATCAGGCCCGACTCTCATACACTGTCGGCAATGGCGCGTAATGCTGTTTGGCTTTGTTGTTTTGGGGCATTTAGCGTCCCGAACCTATTCAGGCTATTTGAGACGCTGCAGTGGGAAGGCTCCGGGTAATTTAGACCACCTGAAGTGCATTAGCGTGCACTGAAATCGCACAATACAAGACGTCGCGCATTTTGCCTCCGTCGGTATGTTACATATAATTTCTGGAAATTGTCTCATATATGTTCCCGCCATTATATTGAGTGAAACACGTACTTGGGTACCGTGTATCAAAAGAAATGGTATAGCTGAGCAGCACTGCGGCAAGAGTGAAGCAACGGTGCACTGCCCAGATTAGTGCATATAAGATGTGCCCATCGGCATCATGGGAAACATTTCGAGTATGCAATTACGCTCGCATGCCCGGTGCGCCTGCTTCCGCCTTCGTGACTCTGTAGACTGGTCAACGCGACTACGAAGATACGCATGTTCGGTCGAACACAAAACTACGAGACACGCAACCAACGCAACGAATTTTAAAAGACCGAGGATAGACAGAGAGAGGAGGCGTAGGCGCCGCGCTACCACGGCGCCCGTCTCCGTTGGCGAGCCACGGCGCCGCAGCGGCGCCGAACGCCGAACGCGTGATATGTACAGTCGTCAGCAAGCTTAACACGAACGCTCCGACGCGTGACCTGGACTACTTTGACTGATGCCAGCCGCGATGCGCTTGGCGCTGTTGCCGATAAAATACCTCGGTATGCTTGGATAGTATGTCGGCATGTATGGGTAACATATCTCGGCAACAGAACCCAAAGCTACGCGGCGCTAGCGTCAATCAAACTGTTTCAGGACACCCCGCTGAGCGTTCGTGTTAAGCTTGCTGACGACTGTACGGCGCACACGGCAGCGTCTTCATCACGGAAGCCAATCACGCACGCTTCACGAGAGTCACGTGATTCCTGCAGAAATATCAACTCACTCTCTCTCTGGCTCGACATTTGAAAAGGGGCCAAGTGGATAACCAGAGTCACGGTGCCGAGTGTAGTTCTGCAAATATGTAAATGAACTGCTCGTTAGATTAAGAAAACCTCAGCGTCACCGAGCGTTATTGACGTCGATTACACTGTTCATCGGCACCACCGGCTCTTCAACTGGGCTTGATTTCATAGCCTCATGAGTTGCTAGGGCTACTTCATCAGTCGATGACATAACTGGAATTGACTCTGAGGTAAGTTAGCAGTTTTTAAGCTTTCTTCGCTCTACTACAGTCACAAAGCTTTACCATCATGGATGTACAGTGCGAAAGGAAAGTCCAGGACACTCATTTGTAGACAGAATGTCGTCGTGTTTCGTCAGGTCACTAATTTCCTCATTTCGGTTTCATACGTCCGACTGAATTGCTGTGAATGGGTAGTGGTTTCGCGCCTTGTACACTTTTTTCTTTCTTTTTTGCATTTTTGCTTTCTTTACCAGCTGTCTTACCGAGCGCCTCTTTTGTAAGACGCAGTGCTAAGGTGCCGTACGTTACCACGCGCGCTTTCGTATTAATCTTGCGCTTTGGAGTGACTTTTCTGTTGCAACACACAAATACAGTTAAAACTCGATTTAACGAATTTGAGGGGGAGCCGCGATTTATTTCGTTAAATCGAAAACTTTGTTAAACCGAAGACGGCATTTCGCGGTTACTTAATTCGGTACATTCGATTATATGGTGTAGCGGCATCCGGAAAGCTACCATGGCATCATATTTGCGTAGCGTAAAGGTGCGAAAAATGAAATAGCGGCCTTAGGAAACGACCGCCACCTCCAGGGTGTATGAAGCAACAAAATTTGTTAGCTTAAAATAAAGTTGCTTCTCTCAATAAAGTTGCTTCTCTCTCTGTTACCTCAACAATAAAGGCCACAGGTGACAACATATTTATTTCCCAGCAAAGAAGTCGGTGATCTTGGCTTGCTTGCGTTTCGTTAGCAATGGCCACGCAGTTTAAATTGGACAAAGGTGTTCCGCGATGTTGCCGTTTGCTCGCAATCAATAACTTTTGGGGCGTTATCTAAAAATAGACAAAGAATAATCAATTCTCTATCTCATTTTCCGAAAAAAAAAAAGGTTTGTTAAATCGGGACGGATCTCGAAATTTGTTTCGTTATATCAAGTTAGTCAAAGTACGGGACCCTACGGTTGTCTGAGGGGGAATCGGGGTATCTTCGTTAAAGATCAAGAATATTCTACTAAGGCCGCGCTAGAAGGCATCCCGCGCCTACACGCACACGCACCTAGGCATTCGTATGTGTTCTCGTAAGTGCGACTTGCTCGCGAGCTGCATGTTTCAGGTTTGTTAAGCTATAGTTTATGCGGCTCTTTCTCCACCATCCTCTCATATATATTTGGGAGAAATAAAAGTTCGTTTCATTGACTGATGGATTTACTCGTTTTAATTTTATGTAAGGAAATTAAGAAAAATATTCAATTGGCCCTGCTACAGATTTTTAGGTAACCGTAATATGACCTTACTATTGGACTCCCCTGCGTCACGATTTGTTTTCGGACACGGCGAGTTTAAGGAGAGTGACAAGTTATGCAAGAAAGGTGTACTTTCTTCCTCCTTTAGTCGGAACAAGCGACCCAGCCTGGCGAACCTAGGAGTAGTTAGAGCACTTGTTTTTCTCTCTCTCGTTGCATTGCGCAATAAACCAAGTTTGCAGGATATGTTCTGCTCTATTTACTCAATAGTCCCAGCTTGTCAGCAATTAATGTAAGCTCGACTATAAATGTCCGCCGTTTTTCCACTTTATGTGGGCGCTGTATGTTGTAGTCGTTCTTTGAAATGCAATAATAACATTGCATGGTTAGCGCTGCGTGCATGGACAGCCAGCTGTGCCTCCTCATATATCCCCCTGCAATTCTTTCGCAAAAGTGTTACGGGCGTAATTAACCGATGGTAAACACAGTACCAGTGAAAATCGTGACACTGTCATAAGTTCTCACAACACTGTCCAGGAACTATCTTGTGCGTGGCTGGTATCTTCACTATAAGCGAAGATTGGACAGCGCTTCGTTTATGCTCAAAAAATAATTTTTTTGAAATGGGCCGGGCCGGGCCGGGTCGGGCCGGGCCCAAACCTTTCGGGCCCGGGCCGGGTACGGGCCGTATTTAAAAACACCGGGCCGGGCTCGGGCGGGCCTGAGCATGGCGCTTTCGGGCCGGGCCGGGCCCTGGGCCGGAAAAAGCCGGCCCGTGCAGTGCTCTAGTTGGTGCCACGTTTCCCCCGTCTTTTCTCTTACGAAGGCCTCTGCGAATAAACGCCTTTGTGTAGCCGTTGCTGCAGAGGTCACGAATTATTGTCTTCCGTTCTTCTATCCGCTGCTGTGGCGACGATTGGTGATTTTGGTTGGAGTTTTATATTTAAACTCGTGACGCAGTGGGTGGTTGGTTGGTTACACAATAAACGAAGGCACGTTTAGCTGCAGTATAGGGTGATAGGAACTATAAAATCGATTTTAAATACGTCCTAGGCTATATTATCTGTTGATATTTCGTAGATGATGCGCGTGTGTGTACACAAATCTATCCCACATGTTATCTAGCCTTCAAAATTTTGTTTCAGAACTTCAATGGGAAAGATAGAGGGTCGTGGGGGGGGGGGGGGGGGGGGGGGAGGAGTATGCGCTGGTATGAAGATAAGGAGCGGTCTCATAAATATACGAGACTCGAGCACTGCTCCCCATCCCTTGCCCCCCTCCCTGCATCTTTCGAGAATGTAGGCTTTGAAGCAGGAAAAAAAAAAAAGCGCATGTCCTGCCTTCATGTCAATCATTTTGTATATGTTGTAGCACTGGCTTTCGATCATAAGTCGCTGAGCAGTGTCCCCTCACGGGAGACAAATTAGCGCATTTCTCATATGTTTCATGAATCACTAGATGTCATTATGAACCCACACCAATTGCCCATGAGTCTGTCATTCTGCAAAGAAAAACAGTACGTTATGGCAACCTCCGCTGCCCCATTTACCCGCTGAAAATAGGCTCGTCAATTGTTTATTTATTTATTAGTACCCTGAAGTCCCGAAGGAATTACAGAGGGGAGCTGTGCATTTGAGAATGCGTAAGAGAGTAGCAGTTACATCGAAGTAAAAACAATACAAATAATAAGTTATTAAGGATAGATGTAATAGCGACGCAGTGAGAATAAAAAGAAATAAAATTGCTAATAGCGCAGGGTTAGGTATGTGAATTTATTGCGTCTGGTTTGTAGTAAACCCTCTAGTTGTCAGTTCAGGGCCTTGTCCAGTGACATTTTTCTTAAAAATGAATGTTCCTGTCCTTTCTGGGGAATAGTAGGATCACTGTGAAACGGCGCCCGCGTCCCCACATTTCAATACGGCATTCTTGCAATCGGCTTGACTGTCAGCAATTGGGGTTTTTGGAAAGCAGAAAATTGCCACCTCGTTTTGCATGGTCTGTACCAGACCATGCAAAAAAGCTTCGACCATACCTTTGAACACACTGGCCGGCTCTCATCGGCGCGTCTATGCACGTTCCTTTTTGCCTTGTGTCCGTATCCAGCGTGGTACTGATACGACTCTTTACCATTATCCACGAGATAGAGTAGTCACTAACAGTTACAACTGGTTCTTAGCCGGCTCCGAAAAATATCTTCCTAGAAACAAACGCAGTCACAACCCGTGTACTTAGATTAAAATGCACGTTGAAGAACCCTGGGTGGTCGAAATATCTGGAGCCCTCCACTACGGCGTCTCTGACAACCACACCTTGGCTTTGCGACGTAAAATACGAACCTATATTATCCGCAATCACTTTGCGAAAGCATGGCATCGACTAAAACCGAACTTACCATTTCTATAATTCGAACCACTAGTATAATAAGTATTGGCGTTTAACGTCCGAGAGCCATGATGTGATTATGAGGGGCGCCGTAGTCGACGGCTACGGAAATATTGGCTACCTGGGGTTCATTACGTGCGCCAAAATATAAGCACACATGGCTCAAGCGTTTCGGCATCCATCGAAAATGCGGTCGGGATTCGATTCCGTGATCTTCGGGTGAGCAGTCAAGCACCACAACCACTAGACTATCGTGGCAGGTGTTTTCGAAACTTTAGAGAGGCGCAGAACCATGCACCCTATAAAGCCATGTTTCCAAAATTTTTCAAGGGTAGTGAGCACGATTCTGCAAAAGATGGCCGCCTCATATTATTTTCTTTGTCGCGTTGTCAATGAGCGGTAAATCGACTGCAAGACCATTGGCAGTTTCATGAACGTGTTTAGAAAAGCGCAATAACGTAATTTCAAGCTTTCTTCGTTCCCAAGTAGCGTGATTAGGCCTTCGAACGGCAAAGCGTAAGAAAGGACGTCATTTATAATTGGGTCTGCCAAAAACGCACGTACGCGCTCGCCCATTGAAAACAAATGGCGCGTGCGCATAGCGCATTTCAAGGCTAACAGGAATGAAAACCTAATGTTCCTCGAAGGTCGGTGTTCCCATTCTTATATATAAAGAAAACATTCTCAATATTGTGAAAATCGCGTGTAATGTTGAATTTCTCTTTACGATAGACATTGCGATGCACGGGAAATAACTTTTTTTTTTGTATGTTGAAAGCTATCATTATTTATTTTGAAGGTTTCCTGGCACTTGTGAACCCTTTACACGTGTTATTCTGCATAAGCTATTTTATGGCACTCCTTCGACATTTATTGGATGAGCCGCGCCAAATCGAATATTGCTAATTTTTAGTCCGAGTACGTCTAGTTGAGAAAAAGTTAGGCGAGTCTGTGAGTCCGCGAGTGAGTCCGCTTCAGGAGAATTTTGGTGAGTCTGAGTCCGAGTGAGTCCGGCTGACAAATATTTTGTTGAGCGAGTCCGGCTGAGTTATATTTTCGTTATATTTTCCTGTGTCTGAGTGAGTCGGGCTGAGTAATATTGTCGTGAGTCTGAGTCCGAGTGAGTCCGGCTGAGTTATATTTTGGTGAGTCTGAGTCCGAGTGAGTCCGGCTGAGTTTTATTTTGGTGAGTGTGAGTCCGAGTGAGTCCGCTTGAGGAAAATTTTGGTGAGGCTGAGTCCGAGTGAGTCAGGTTGACGAAAATATTCATGAGTCTGAGTCCGAGTGAGTCCGTTTGAGGAAAAGTTTAGTGAGTCTGAGTCCGAGTGAGTCTGGATGACGAAAACACCAGTGAGTCTGAGTCCGAGTGAGTTTGGTTGAAGAGAAATTTCGTGAGTCTGAGTCCGAGTGAGTCTGCTTCAGCAAAATTTTGGTGAGTCTGAGTCCGAGTGAGTCCTAAGCGAAAAATACATTTATTGAGTGAGTCTGAGTGAGCTCCATTTATTTTGCCGACCTATGCTTGGGAGGAGGCGTGGTAGCAATGGCCGCAGGTTGGGCTACTGACAGTGCCGTGAAGCGGTCGGCCAGCCGTTCTGCCAGTTCTTGTTCGGTGATGCCCAAGCGCATGGCCACCGCGAGGACGGGTTGCCGCACCGCTGTTCCAATGACTAGGGACCGCAGCAGCCGCCATGCTTTCGAGCCACCTCTCGCCTGGCTGAGAGAGTGACAGATGCCCTGTCAACTCTGCCGTCTCCGACGGTTGGCGTGTCGCCGACAGAGTGCATCGACACGGTTGAAGAGTGTGCGATGTTCAGGGCACTGGGCCTTTAACCCTTTCAGTCCCAGTGATTCCAATTGGAATCATAAATTATGTAGGTCAGTCAGCTAGCATCTGGTAAAGATAAAGCGTTGTTCTTCCTCAAGAGCCCGTATTTAGCATCTGCCCTACATGTGGTGTCAACATGGTACACACAATACAGCGAGGTCACGTCTGAACGAAGAAATTACAGAAGCGGTCGTGCTGTTGGCGCACTTCGCTGTGGCAGCGTCTTCTTTCACCGTGCAGAGATTGTGCATTTATTTTAGTTCTGTGCCGGAAATTTGAATTTTGGCTATTGGACATTGTGCTATCCTATCTGAATAACATTTTAAGTAATAAACGAAGTAAAAATTGTGGAAATATTGTTAAATAATAATTATTTATTAAATTAATTGTCCCATTAATTACTCTTCACTGAAAAGTGTGAGCAAAGATTTTTTCAATTTTTTTTGGACTACCACGATCATGCGCATCTCAAAATGTAAAAACTAGTTGCTTACATTGAAAATAGTTAATTCGGGACTGAAAGGGTTAAGTACCTTCTCCCAGCCCTGCGCCTGGCAGCCCGTAAGTTCACGCGGCGGAGGTCTAGCACAGGATGGTTCTCTGGCACCCTGGACTGTATGGTTGCTGCCTGCGCTGCTGCTGCCACCAGGCCCAGGAAGTCCTGGTCCTCCCGGACAGTCTTGGAGCTGTTGCCGGAAAGCTCGCCAATCGACTGTACTGCACCGCCTGGTCCTCGGGATCCTTCCTCCCACCGGTGTGATGACAATTGGAAGGTGGTCTGAACCCCAGGTGTCAGCCTCTGTTGTCCAGTCGTACCGGGCCCCTTCACTGGCCAGGCTGATGTCGATGGCTGTTCACGATGGTCGGCCTGTTCTGCGGACGAAGGTGAATGAACCGGTGTTCAGGACTTGCAAGCCCAGTTGATGGATCACGTCCGCCAGATCCCTTCCTCGAGACGAGCAGGTGCGACTGCCCCACATGGTGTGATGAGCAGTCATGTCACCACATAAGAGGAAGTCGCGTCCAAGCCGTGCCGTCAGCTTTAGCAGCTCGGTGGCAGACCACCGCTGTCCAGGGCGCACGTACACAGAGGCCACTGTCGTATCCACACCACGGAGCTGCACGGTCACGGCGCAACACTCGAGGGCGCCGCCAGTGCCATCGGCCACGTTAATGTGCGCGTGCGGTAGTTCGCGTCGCGCGTACACTGCCCAACGTGGTCGTCCCTGGGGATGTGCACTCACCATGCACGGCGCGGCTTGGCACGAGTCCAGGACACAGGACGTGGCACTCTGGTAGTCGATGTAGCCGGGAAGTCGCAGGTCGGTCACTGACACGTACATCTCCTGCAAAGCAAGCAGATCATACTCGCTCCGTAAGAGGTGCAAGGAGAGGTCTGCCTGCCGCTGCCGCAACAAGTTAGCGTGGGTGCTTCACCTGGATGCAGAAGCTGTAGTTTTCATGGCACAGAAATTGTGCAAGTGTGGCGTAGAGACTTTGAATCATTTTGAAGTATGTCTTAAAAGACGACTTAATGTTCCTAAGTCCTATTACCAGAAGAATTGTGCGGAAGAAATTTGGTTCATTCACCTCCCTTGCCCCAGCAGTGCCTATTACACCCGGGCAAAACGCGTCCGCTACAGCCCCCCACAGCCTTGACGGTTCCGTGGAAATTATTTCCACCGCCAATTATGAAGGCCTGCAAGGAGTGAAAGCGCCCAGAAAAGCGTGACCTCAAGAAATGGTGAGGTCGCCTAAACAATCAGGTGCTAACGTTTAGTCAGAAACCAGGGCGCACATTACTGAGAGCAATTGCAGAACTTGTAAATCAGTACCCAAGCACCTTTCAAGACAACTTGAGTGGTACTGTGATAGGCAGTGGTTTTGAAACACTGTTGTGGAAGATTGAACACTGCATAAAAAATAAAAGATGAAAGAGCGTATGGCATGCAAAGCGGCAAGCTTCCGATGATGAAGATGATGAAAGCAATGGACGACAAAGCCTGCACAGAGATTCATACGGTTTCGTTGCCTGGCAGCCTGAACTACCAGATGGAGAAAACGGTGGAAACACAGGAGAACAAAAATATTCAAATGCAAAGAGAGTACCGCTTGGCGTCACCGAATGAGACACTTCTGGAGCAACTGCTGTCTCAGACTTATGCATCACAGTGAGCCCTTATGAACGTGTCGAGTGGGATCATGATAGTAAAGGGGTGAACTGGCCATTCTTGTTTGTTGTACAGCACTTGTATTCACATGTGAACACACTACTTGGATTTCATGGGGCAAGGACATTCGAGAGATGTATAGAAACCGTTCCAAAACAAATATTCCGGTACGCCCATACTCTAGTGAATAGCCAGCGTGTCAAGAGCTGTCTACAAGAGATAGAAAGTGCCAAGGTTCATACGAAGTCTTCAGGTGCCGAATATGATGCGGCCCCTCTTCTGCTTCCTTGCCATTTTCAGTGAAGACATGGGCTTGCTCTACGGAGTTACAGCGGTAAAGAAACTGAACGAATGTTTATTGCACAGTCCATTCAGTCTCCCTAGTAATCTACAGTACTCACGGACTAAAACAGGGCAATTTTAGGGCTGAGTAACGCATATAATTTCGTTTCCACCTGTATTCATTTCGGGTGATATCGGCGTAATTTCGCCTTCTAGGCGTAGTCAACGTTATCTTTGGAAACCAGATCTTTCGCGACCTGGCGTGTTCATCTCGAGCAATTGCGCATACCTTTCGTTATACTAAAAATTTCATGTCGTGTTTGAATCCGTGAGAACTCTACTGTGTTAGGTTACTATGTCACCTAGTAATGCGCTGATAAGCGTCTGTAAAAGCAAAGCAACAGAAGTTGTACAATTACACAAATTTTTATTGTACGTTTGCAAGCGCCATCAACAATGTAATCTGAGTAGGGAAATATGCCTAGTATTGTAATGAAGTGCCCAAACGAGTTACAGGCGTCTTAAGCTGAAATGAAAGACCAATGTTCATAAAATCTTCTTTTTTAAACGTACGTAATCATTTACATGTCAGTAATTGTTATCACTTACATTTTTACACGTTCTGCAAATGATTAAAAAATTCCTTACTTGTTGGAGCTCAGAATTCAGCTTTTCTGTATGCACTCAGGTACATTCTTTACCTAGAAGGTATAGCAGGCAACGCTGCATTAAGCACTTGCGTTTCACGGACAGTATCTTGAACAGCTGCAGATATACCACAAGCAACATTTTCGCAAACCCAGGCACTCTTGCATGCTCAGATGAATGCGCCATTCAATATGGGCGGTCAGATTAAACAAGTGCTGCCCTGTCAAGATAGCGATGACCCCTTAAGCTTTTTAATAAACCTACAAGAAGCACATTCGCCGAGATATTTCGAGCCCTAGCAGACCTAAGTACTGCGCTTCGTTAGAAACAAAGACAAGCTTCGTGGCTATATGACCACAAAAACCTTTAAGGAAGATGTTTATGTACATTTTAAAAGCGCTAATCCCTCGCGCGCACATACAGAGCTTTCAGTGTTTTTGCTTGTCTTTTAAAGAGCAGAAGAGGATAACTTAGGAATTTATGAAAAAAATTACACCATCTCCCGCTAAAGGGAACCATGTGTAGATGTGAAGCAGCGGGCGCTAGCGCTTACACTGGCGGCGGCGTTGACGCTGGCGCTCATCGCAGCGTTGCGTAGGAGAGAAAACTGGGGAGGCGCAAATCACGCAGTGATGGAGCGCTGTTTCCTACTGGAACATGCCAATCGCTGCTAATGGGCAATGAGAGACAGAAGACTCCGACTGGACACAGAGACCCGCAGTCCGCTTTTAGTTAACGCGCACGCTGCGAATTTTTATTGTTCAACAACGCACAAGAGAAATCTCCCACCGGCACCACCTTGTAGGTCAAAATCCGTTGCCATATATACGGAGTGGCCAGTGAACGGTTGTGCAGCGCAAGCAGTGGGGTTTTTCAACCAAGAAACTCGCTAGCAGACGCTGCCTGCGTCGGCGTCGCGAGGCGAGAGAGGGGGGGAGCGTAGGAGAGGAGAGAGAGGAGGGGACGCGCATGCGCAGTGGGAGTGTGGACGCCGCGGGTAGGGATGCCTAGAGCGGGGAGCGTAGGAGAGGAGAGAGAGGGAGGACGCGCATGCGCAGTGGGAGTGTGGACGCCGCGGGCAGAGATGCCTAGAGGAGAGAGGGGGGAGCGTAGGAGGGGAGAGAGGAGGGGGAGGCGCATGCGCAGTGAGGGTGTGGTTGCCGCGGGGAGGGATGCCTAGAGGAGAGAGAGAGGGGAAAAGGAGGTTTTTATTTATTTTTTAAAGGGTTTGCGCATGCGCAGTAAGGGAGGGCGCGTGGCACACCACCACCACCACCACCACCACCGGATTAAGCTTCACCATAAGATGCTTCACATCTAAAAAATGCTAGTGCTTGCAACTAAACTACGAAGAGCTGCGAAGGAGGCCAGCCATGTCAGCTGCTTTTATATACCGTGTTTGTGCAGTGGTAAAGAAATAGCTGGGGAACTAACTTAGAAGTATTCGATTATATTTCAGCATTTTGTTAAATATTCAATAGATTAATGGGAAACCGTGATCAATTAAAAATAATAGTTGTAATTGATTACTTTTTGTCATGTGTACAACTCGTATAAACGCAGCCCATGATTTGCCAATGCACGCGTACTTCAGTTGAACATTTTAGGAGGTGACAGTGTAAACATCTTTAAAAGAAGTTGTGGACAAAAAGTATGTGTGGTTTTCTTGTTTTTCTTAGAGTAATAAAGAATTTATTCCATCTATGCTTTTTTTTTCCTTGTTCAAGGAATCCACCTGTGATGTTGACCTCGAGGAAATGCCGAGTTGGCTCGTGATATTGCTAAAGGTAGGCCATTCTTTACTTCTAAACATGAGTAAATTTGAATTCAAATTTTCAACTTGCAGGTGGTGGTTTACTGACGGTGAAGTTCTTCACACTTTCCATTGACAACGTTCATGTCATGCATGCATCCAGTCCGAGAGAGGCATTCAAGATACTCCTGGCCATGGTGTCAGAATATTTTAGGTGATGACTGTGCGGCCAGAGCCACGCTCAGATTGTGTTCACCGCCTAAGCTGTTTCCTTTTCGAGGCGACAGGTGGCGCTAACAGACGATGGCTCTCTGGGGAAAGGCGCGCATCCGAGCAGAGCAGATTGTTGCTGCGGAGCTTCGCTTGTTTACCACGTTCGATATCCTATGTACATGGATGTCAATAAATTAATACACTGGGCTTTTGTGGTAACGAAATTGATTTTCTCATTGTATTTTTCATTGTGCGTGATTTTGCTTGTGTGTGCCCGCGCGTTCGTGTGTGCGTGTCTGTGTGTGCGTGTGTCAGCGTGTTTGCGTGCGTGTGTTTGTGTGTGTGCGTGTGTGTGTTAGTGCGTGCGCGCGTGTATGTGTGTGTGTGCGTGTGTTCGCGTGTGGGTGTGTGTGTGCGTGTAAGTCTGAGTGTGCGTGTGCGTGTGTGTGTTCTGTTCACTGGTTATTCTACAGCATTGAATGTTTCTTGGTCCAATAAGTATAGATGAGGCAGCTCGAAAAGTAGCATCTGAGTTTAAAACAAGCCAATTGCCTTTCCGGCTTGATGAAGAAGTGAGTCGGTAGCACATAGGCCACTCACACTATCAGTGCGGTGTTGAGAAGCATCCTCCTCTTCACGTGGAGGAGGCCCGTCGCTGGTGAAGTCGAAGCACGGCCTCTTGCGTAGCTTGCCTGTTGATTCAGCATCGCCATGCCCTGGACTCGCTGTTTCTACGCGCAATAAATTTGGCGTACTTTCAGCGGTCGGCTTAGGTACCTCAGAAGCAGTTGAACCTTTTGGCCCCCCCTCGCTTCCGTGAAGTCGGACAGTAGAGCCTGCCGTTTTCGCGGAGGATTTCTGGTTTTTTGGTGCACGGTCAGGTATTCTGGAGAGGCCGGGAAAATGCTAGGCACAGAATCCGAAGAGAGCACATGTTTCTTTTGGGCGTGCAACAACAGTGCGTTTCCCTTGTATTCTGCACGATGTATTGGCGGAGATCCCTTCTTCTGGGAAATGCTTCGCGCACACATGGCCAGTAGGCTCCAAGACTGTCTGCTCTCGGAATCGCCCATCGCCACTTATCTAAGCGCTCTGGTTCACGCGGAACCTTGAAAAGCGACACACGCCCCGTACAAGTCCTATACCCCGACTTACAGTTCGGGACAAAACACCTTTTGGCCATTTCGATGCGCCGCCAGTGACAAGGCCGCTAACGTGTACTCGGCATCATATGCAGCGTCGAGGTATACGTTCAGTGAATCACAAAATACCGATAAGCAAAACAAATGCACTCACAGGGCTCACAGGCACAGGGCAACGCGTTTCTGAATCACAGAACAATACGCACACAAAGCTTTCAGAAAGATCTTCCTTTGCGCGCGATTTTGAGAATGCGCCCCGCGCTAGCCCCCGTGACCCCATACTGTAGCGCCCATCTCTACTCGTGCGGCGAAAACTACTCGTGGCTCAAGGTCATTGGCGAACACCATCTGCCCGCGCCCTCTCCTTAAGCGCAGCGGCAAGTGTCAGCACCTAACTTATTCTTACACCATGCTGCTGGCGCACTTCGCATTCAACGTGACCTACCCAAAAGAGACAAGCCTTACCTTGGAGTTCACCCAGAGGTGGGAATCTTTGACACAATACATTGGCCAATAACTAGGGGTGTGCGAATAGTAAAATTTCATCTCGAATTGAATTTGAATCTAATAGTGCCGAATAGTGGCCAAAAATATCGAATATCGAATCGAATATCGAACACGAAAGACTTTTATTAAAAACTGAAACAAATAACAAACAAAAATTAAATGTGCTGATGTCCTTGAGCACATAACGCGGTGAGTGACTAATACCGAAAGACTACAATTGTCATCCAAAAACACAAGCTCTTCCCCACATGACCTGGCTTCAGGATCTCTCGCCGTGATCTTACGGTGTTTCCTGCAGTTGAAGGTATTCGACGACTGGGCACCTCAGTAGCAGGGATGGGAAGGTATCCCAAAGCAAATTTGGTGGTACCTAGAAAAATTACAGCTCCATGCTCTTTGCAGTATTTTAATAGATCATCCTTATTATTGCGATAGCCATTATATGGACACTCGCGGCTGGTTTTCGCCGTCGGCGTCGGCGTCCGCGTCGGCGTCGGCGTCGGCGTCATTTGCCGTATATGTATATGTATATATACAACCGGGCCCGCCCGTTGTTCGTGAGCGTGAAAAGACGGGGGGGGGGTCCCTCGAGCGACCTTCGATTTTACGAGCGCGCGCGCGTTATCTCCCCTTCTCGGCGGCCGACAGCGGGCGGGGGGGGGGGGGGCGACGTTCGATTTTACGAGCGCGGGCGCGCGCTTTATCTCCCCTTCTCGGCGGCCGGGCCGGCGTACCCTTCTACGTGCTGCGCTTTCGACGCGAAGAGAATTCTCTTAAACAAGCGTGCCCGCGGGCGCGCGCTTTATCTCCCCTTCTCATCTCCCCTTCTCGGCGGCCGGGCCGGCGTACCCTTCTACGTGCTGCGCTTTCAACTCGAAGACAATTCTCTTAAACAAGCGTTTTCTAGAGTTGCGTGAGATCGGATCCAAAAAGAGTTAGCTGCCAGCCTCACTTCGTATAACATTACAATTTTTTGCTATCGCATTCATTGCTTCACCCTTGCGGTGAAACTGTGACTTTTTTGGATCAGGCGCTCATTGTAGTATTTTTGAACCTCTTGAGTACACGGCCTGACCTCAGCGTGCTATTATTTTTTTTTGACGCCAGCAGTTTCCTTCGAGCCATGACGTGCGGAAATGACGCAATCTCCTCTAATATGAACATGCTCTCGCTTTTGGAACCAGGACATCGGTGAAAGTTTTTAACGAAATGCCTACAGGTAACGTCGCTAACGTTAGTTTTAGCCACCCCACCCTAACGAATTAGTACCATTGACCTTTGTCGCAATTTGTACATTCGTCCTGTCGAATTATTCGAAACTTCGAATACTAGGTATTCGAAAGTCGAATCGAATTATTCGTCTAGGCAATATTCGATTCGAATTCGAAACTCGAATATTCGCACACCCCTACCAATAACTCTAGGTTTCCGGTAACATTTTTCTAAGTGTATGTTATACTGGTAACATAAATTGTCTTCATTTATTGAGATGGCTTCATTTTGTTAAAAGGAAAAGAAAGCATTTTAGAACAAAATTACTAAAATGGAACCGTAATCTGTTCAATGATAAGCTACCTGTTTTATGGTTATACTCGTTGCGAATATCCACAAGTATACTGGCTGCAGTACTTGCCCATTAGAACTTCCAAATTCAAATTTTAGGGTTAGTAACCTTTCAAATTAAAATTTAGTGTTAGAAAGGTTACGACTCTCATTTTACACTTCTGTGGCAATATTTTATTGAAAATGAAGGTAATTTAAGTAGAAATGGATGTATGCAGAAACGTATATTTCTAATAAACAGCAAGTTACACCGTATTTAACAATATTTAAGTAGTTCCTCACTGCTAAACAGAACTTAAGCCTCTTCTTTTTATGTCAATTGCCAGTGTCAATCCCGGGAAGGGCACAAAGACTGAGCGGACACGTGGGAAACACCACCTGAACCCGAAAGTGGCGTCATTGATCAGCTCCCTCAAGGACTATGACTTTTGAACATCTGTGCCTACCAACTCGCTGAATTTCCCCGGGAGATTCCTGCATCTGGACATTTTGTGACTTTGTGGGCATAGGCCACAAACATGCCAAAAAACAGCCCTAGCCCCCCCCCCCCCCCCCCCCTCTTTCGCGAAATGGAAACAGATGGTCTTGTGGCCTTCGACACCAACAGCTTTCATGTGGGCCAGTGGGGCCTTCTCTTCCAGCCATTTTTTTCGGGGCGACAGAGGGGGAAAGTAGCCTTTGATCAAAGTAGCAGTGCCACCGAACTGGTGCGCGTGATCGCTAGTTAAGGCTCGGCGTGTTACTCTTTATATCGTTTCTTGCAGGCGATAGCGATTCTTTCAGGCCTCGTACTGAAGCGCTGCTCTTTTAAGCACCGCGATATAGTTAGTGTGTGTTCATTCCAACAAGGTGCAAATTTTTTTTTGGTTCTAGCAATGTGAATCGCACTGCGCAACAAGCAATTTCTGCCACTGTAATGCCTTTTTTTAGAAAATGTAGAGTAAAAGTGCGAAGGGACTTCCAAGTACCAGTGCGTTATGATCAGCGACGTCAAAAAACTGTACTGCCAGTCATTCCAAGGAATTTGCGACATTAATGCGGTTCTCAGGAATAAGACGTGCGCTAGTTTTTTTTTTTTTTGGTTTGTCGCGTACCGAACGCCTCGCTCGCTCTGCTCTGCAAATCTCGTATTTGAAGATCCAAAGGTTGGCAACTGCCTGAACTTTTTTATGTTCCATGTCAATAAACTTGCTTGCAGTTCATTGTGCGATCTACTGAATTAACAAATTTCGAGAGAAGATGCGTGCTATAGAGTGCATATTGCAGATGCAAACAAGTAGTGGTCCTTTTTGTTTGTGAGATTTCCTGTTCTTGCACCACGTACATCTTAATTTTACATAACCTGCAAAGTTAAATTATTTGAAAACTGACGTTGCTTAGATAAGAAAGAAATATAATTTCACAATTTTCTTGTTATTTACAAAGGAAAACCCGTTTTGATTACAGGAGCTTTCGATTACAGGAGCTTTCGAAGTCGCAGAACATTTCTGCACTGAAAACACAGAAGTGTAGTAAAGTTCTTCTAAGATGTCCAGAATGAGTGAGCGTCGCTATATTGCCACGCGTGTTATTTTGATGTATTCGGACTTCACCCACGAAGACTATTTGCAACGCTCCGCGCAGACCGCGTCGCGATGTTCCAGAAGCTTTACGATTGTTTTAGATCATTCGCTTAAGAGTGCGCGCAGGTCGCGAATAGTCTAGGTTCTTCGAGAGATCACGCGGCCACCAACGATAACGGTGGCATCTTCGATAGTACATGTATAAAATCCGACGCGCTTTACTACTTGTCAGTTTATCGAAGACCGATGGTCTGTTTGCCGACGTCAGCGTACAGCGTGAATTGCTCGCTGTAACTTGAGTTTCCGTTTCGCGGCCACAAGTGCGGCCAAATAAAGAGCTTCATCTTGAAGAAGCGCACTGCTGCCTTCGTCCACGTTACGGCCCCGTGACATATGGTCGAGGTGCTGTTCGTTGGTGTTGTTTCATTCCAGTGTAAAATGAACAGACTGGACAGGCTGGGTTGTCAAGAAACAATGAGCGATATCGTTTATTCTGCGTTGTTATTTGTAGTCGAAGGTCGAAAGGGTTAGAGAATGTGAAAGCCAGGTGTATGCACGTGGCAATCGTGCCTGTAGATAGCGCATTCACTTTCCTAAGATGTGATACATCCTCCTTGCAAACAGTTGACGAAATTAATACCACTGGCTTGTCTGCTGAAACTGCTGGTCATAACCCAGACGCTCAGGCGGCCGCGTCTGCTGTCGGCTGCGTCTCACGGCTTGAGGCGACGGCTCCTGAGCTACCGCGGGCGAGGCTGCAGGGTTTGATGGCGCCGCACCTTGATATGGGGTGTGGATGTCGGCAATATCTTCGTCGTCTGATGAACCAACATTATATGGTTCCTTCGTCGCCAGGAGATGCCGACGGCTGCTCCTCAGGGCGGTATTGTTCTCTGTACGCACGTAGAAGGATCGTGGACCGGCCGATACGACCACCTTAGCTTTCGTTGCCCGTAATGTTCCATTCAAGCTTACCACGTCATTGTCGCTGAAGAAAGGTAGGGTGCGCCTATGATGACTTCTCTGCCGGGTGTTTCTTGACGTGAGTCAGATACATTGGATTGAAGTCCGGTAGTGGTGTGCGCAGCCGCCGTCCTTCCAAGAGTTCACCCAGAGACCGGCCATATTCAACAGCACTCGCCCTGTAATTCAACAAGCCCAGCCAGAAACACTCTTCTGCAGCTTTTATTTTGTTTAGGATACGTTTAAGAACTTGGACACCCTTTTCTGCGAGCCCGTTCGATTGACGATAGTGCGGGCTTCATTTCACATGCTTAAGGTCGTAACGCTTTGCGAATATAATACTCTTGGCTGCTAAACTGTGGGCCATTGTCGGTATAAACCTCGGTAGGTATGCCGTACCTTGAAAATATCGCGCGGAGTCTATCGGTGACAGTAGTTTCTGTTGTATCGGGCAGTAGCTCCACCTCGGGGAAATTGGACATCGAGTCATAGGTGCACAAATAATGCCTTCCCGAGTACTGAAAGAGATCGACACCGATATGGTACCATGGCTGAGTCGGCGTTGGTTGCATTACTAAAAGCTCCGATGGCTGCTTATAAGCGTACATCTTGCAAGTTGGACATCTTTCGATCTAGGACTGAAAGTCTGAGTTTATGTTCGGCCAATGAACCATATGCCTTGCGTTAGCTTTGCACTTAACCTTGCCCAGATGGCCTGCGTGGATCCGTTTCAAGATGTCGCTGCGCATGCTTGTCGGTTTCACTACTTTCGTGCCTTTCAATAGTGTGCCGTTTACTAGGGACAGCTCGGCGGCCACTGGTTTCAGGGGGGCCGTTGGCAGGCTCTCCCTTAGCAAGCTTTCTTAGCACTGTGCCAAGATTTCGATGGAGAGCTGTTTCCTGTGCAGATTTTCTAGCTGTCGTTTCACTAACGAGTGCTGATACGATCGTGACGGCATCAATCTCGACGTCACTCGTGCATGCAGCTGCCTTGAGTCCAGGAAGAGGTGATCGGAAGAGCATATCAGCAAGGGCCATCTATTTTCCAGGAATAAACGTCAGCGTGTAATCATATTTCAGCAATCTCAAGAAAAATCGTTGCACTCTGGGTGGCATATCACTTATGCCTTTCTTTGATATGTCTATAAGGGGACAGTGATCACTCTCGAGGATGAGGGGGTGGCCATTAACAAAACGATTGAATTTTTCACAAGCGAAAGCTAAAGCCAAAGCCTCTTTTTCAGTCTGCGTATATCTTTGCTTCGATTCTGTTAAAGCCCTCGACGCATAGGCTACCGACTGCCAGCAGTCTCCATGACAATGTAGAAGTGCCGCACCGACACCGCTCAGAGGCATCTGCTCTTACTTTAGTCTCCTGACTTGGATCAAATAAAGCAAGGAATGACGCATTACCTAAATCCCGACATATAACCTGCCATTCACTTTCGTGGTTTGGTGTCCAATCACAGATGACGCCTTGTTTGATGAGGGAACCTAAAGACGACTGTCACGACATCTCTGTGCAGCTCAATCTTGTATTCATGTGTGATCGCATCGTGTTCCATGGAAAAGACGTGGGAACTCCTCGACAATTTCTTCGGCGTCGCTCGTCGTCACGCTGTGAACAGCCCCCTGTACGATTCCAAGCTTCTCGCTGGTATCGAAGCTTAAGATAGCACTGTGGTCCTTCTTTACTACAAAATATTCTGCGCACGCCTTGCAGTCACCAATCTCGACGGGCGCTGAAAACTTCCTGATGTGCTTGATCATGTTGCAGAATGAGGGAGAATCAAAGAAAGATGGATAAAGATATAGGCAGAAATAAAAAGAGATAGAAAGAAATAGGAAGCGAGAAGCACAGAAAGAGAGAAAGGGAAGAAACAAAGGACAGATAGAAAGAGCCAGAAAGAGAAAGAAATATACAAAGAGAGAAAGAAAGAAATTGACGGAGCAAAAAAAAAAAGACAGGAAAGACAAAGAGAAGAGGAAAGAACAAGAAGAAGAAAGAAAAATAAAGAGAAACAGAAAAGCCCACCCAGCTCCGCACTTCCTTCAGGCTTCGCGCCACTAGTGCGAAGGTGCCTTTATTTATTATTATTCTTTTTACTTTGCTTTGCTAAAACTTAATGCCAAAGTCGCGTTTCGATTATCCTTCTGAGACGGCTGTTTTTAGTGCTGACCATAAAAAAAAATGTGGAGCTCAATAAGACTCACTCATGACATGTATTTTACCATTAGGACTCATTCGGATTCGGACTCACCAAAAATTTCCTCAAGCGAACTCACTTGAACTCAAGCTTGCCAAAATATTACTCATCTTTACTCACGCAGGCTCGGGCTGGCGCCTCGATCTGAGTCTGAGTCGACTCATGAGTGAATTTGCGACGTATGGTAATGAGTTTCATGGTTTAAAACGCAGCGCAAAAAGACGATAGACAATATGAAGGAGGACACATGACAAGAGCTGACCATGATACTTGCATTTCCGCCCCATCCATCTATCTTCATGATTGTGAAATCAGCCTACTTAAAAAAAATGCCCCCCACCTCCCCGAAGGGAAATCGGGAGGAAATGCGAATGCATTTCTTGCGCCGACACCGACTTCTGCCATCGCCTTGAGAGGCGCCCAGCCAGCGAACGGTCGAGAGTGAGGCGCGAGCGGACGGGAGAGTGGGGCGCAGGGAGGAGAGAGAGCGAACGGCGAGAGAAGGAGCGGCAAAGCACTGCACCTACCCTCTCCTACACTCTCTCGCATCACATGCTCCGGTTGCTAGGGGCGAGGATAAGCGCGCGCGCCCGCAGCTGTTGCTATGGGAGAGGGAGTGAGAGCGGAAAGATAACACCTGCCGGCGCCCGGACAACGCCGGACAACGCCGGATGCCTGACATAGCCCGACTAAGAAATGCATTCGCATTTAAAACGTGACAATTTCTGCAGCGTAGAGGGTGCGCACGCAGCAGAACTGCTTGTATTTGTTCTCTTCGTTTTAATGAAGTCCACATTTGCTAGTTTCAGCGCTTGTCCTGCGTCCTCCTTTATCTTTTGTAGCGTCTTTTTGCGCTACGTTTTAAACCATGAAATTCAACTAACTCGCCCAGTTTTGTACGTTGTTGTGGTACTGACTAACAAGTGGAAGCGTGCATAGCGACCCCACCTGGCGGGGGCTCAGACCCTTGCTTGCTCGGCCAAGAAACGGCTCGAGTGGACGGCCTTTACTTTCATATATCTCTGGGACATTACAATGGCCCCTGTACTTACGCTGCAGGGCCTGTTCGGTTCAGAACGTTGGTGCGTGTCCGGTCATCCCCTTTAATTTCGCTGAAAATAAAAAAATCTTCCTCTCCGAATCTACAAGGCCATGGCACCAATCTTAGTCTCGCGAAAAGAAAGTAGCCTTCGTCAAAAAAATTCGGGTCTCCAATGAGCCAGAACCGCTTTTTGCGAATTGCGCGATAAAGGGATTTTGACAAGATATCACAAAAAAAAATAGTGTGGCCGCTTGAGGGAGCAAAGCGGTTTTCGTGCTGTCTGTCGCTTGAACACAAAGTGAGCGGTCATAGCACACCAAGTATATGAGCCGTCTAACGATGCCTGTTGGGGGTCGGGCCCTTATGAGCAATGTTCGCAGGTGCTGCTCGAGCGACGCAGCCCCCCTGTCCCCAGCAGGGCCCCTTCACGCCTCTTCGCCCTACGAAAGATGGGTGGGGCGTTGCCTGTCTACTCGAGGCATCGACGCCAGGCCTCGCGTGCGGGCCATGTGCCATTTGTACGACGGAGACGGCCGGTTCTTTTCATCTCTGCTTCAGCAGAGATCAAAAAGCAGTTAAAGCAGCAGTTAAAGCGCAGTTAAAGCGCCCACGCGCTTTAACTAACGCCTAGAACATAGTCTGCGCAGGGGGATGTTATCGACTTGGAATTCATACGAAGCATGACGTTGAGTGCGACGGCGACCGTAAAAACAAGCCGAGATTGTCCGTGTAATTGCCATCGCAATAACACATTCTCTCGTGCTCACTAAAAAATAAATAGAAAGATAAAAAAAACAGCAAAGGGTTGCTGAAAAGTGCGAACTTGTGCATAGGCTTGTTTCCACGCCAGGGCTGCTAACTTGAGGGAAATTTCTCAGATGAAGGTGATTTTTTAAGTCTGTGTGGGCAAAAGGGAAGTTTTGCCATTTCGAGGGAAATTTAGCATGTTCCTACTCATTTCATTTTTAAAATAAATTTACATTTTCATTGCAACCTTCTGCGCTTAAATGGATACTATTACTCTTGTTTTTTTTAGATTTTCTCTAGTACTGACATATAATAACCGCGATCGTTGGTATTCTGAATATTTAGAGGCATTCCCGTCATTCCAATGTGTGGGTAGGCGAGTGATGCATGGTTCGTTGTGTTGTGGCATTTACATTTAGCAATAGACCTTATGGAAAATCGCTGCCATCTGTCGGAGGTTTGGCGAAGCTACCCATTCGGCGCCATGTTGGAGGCTTGTGTCCGAATCGTATTGCTGTCGCTGCTACAGCTTCTTGCTTGTATCTGCTTGATAGTGCGCAATCGGGGCACCAAAACGTCAGATTAGTGGGTAAGGGCCTGTACACGTTACCGGCATTTCCTAGTTATACGTTGACAATGATTACGTGTTAAGAACTGCGACACAATGAGAAGTACAAGTTTGTCACCGAGTTACATGTAAGCCCGTCGTCGTTGAGAATGAAGCCATGCGCTAGGTTACTGTTTCTCTGTTTTAAGTGTAACGAATAAACAGTTGGTAGCTATTTCATTATCATGAGTGTAGTGTAGGATGGTTAGTAGGAGGCTTTAGCGCGCGACAAGGCGAGGTGCAGCGATGATGGTAAAAAAGGGCTGCTGATCCATTTCAAAGCGTATTTCATAAGGGACAGTCTACGTCGACCTGATGTATAGGGCATCTAATATTAATTGATTTTGTCCTCTTTTTTATATTTTTGAAACAAGAAATATTTCGCTGCTGTACTCACCGACGTGTCTTATGTATAAAATTATCGCATGATTTAAAATGTAAAAATTTTTCGCCTCTCACGCACGTGAAAAGTCAACATGAAAAGTGTTAGTTGCTTCAAGAAGTAGGCGCTGATTAGTTGGTATTTTATTGAATATCCTTCCGACATGTGCTCATAAATAACACGATACGCCAAGAATATTCGCGTTTCCATCACCGCTTTTGGGGACTGCTGATGCCTTGCAATTCCACCCCGTTCTAGCAAGACAGTTTTGCGACGCCGACTGAACGCTTGCGAAACTACCTCAGCGCGTAACCAATGGTAGCGCACTCACGGTCAATGTAACATGCATCTGCCGGAACAGCCTTTCTTAGAAGTTTCATACGAAAAGTGCCACACACAAGCGTCTGTTAACGTTTCATAACTCATAGGGGTGGATGCGGGATTTTTGCGAGGGAGGATCAGCTTCTGTGAGAACCTGATATGTGCTGTTCTTGCGTATAAATTAAAAAAAAATTTACCGCCATATCCACAAAGTGAATGATGCTAGAGGAGCTTGCTCGGAGATGATCGGGTAGCCCGCGAATCCTCCGTACACATCTCCGACCATCATATATAGACGTGACAACGTTGTTATGTATACATTACATGCGGCGCTCGGGCGGCGAGCCCGCCGCGCTGCTTCCTTGGCTACTGCGGTGTCCACGCGTCCGAGCGGTAACGAAGAGTGTTCACTGCGTGAGCTCCCGGTGAAGAGAAAGGAAGCGCATGTGCCGAGAGTGGTGTGCGTCGCCTTGAGCGGCGCCGCCGTCTAGTGAGCATTCTTGATATCACCGGAAAGCCGGCGCCTTGAGCGGCGTGTACTCGCCGCCGCCGAGGCCATCGCCGAGGTCATCGCCGCCGCCAGACAAGGCGCGAGCCTAAGAAGCTTGCCGAGCAAGCTCCTAAAAAAAAAAGCAAGGGGGTACGGTCAGGCCATCCAAGCCGCTCCTCTGTATTTATTGGCAGTGATGGCACATGAAATATTTGAAAAATACGCATAGTAAGACAATACGCGCGCAAAGCATCCCACCAAGGGCTACCTTGTATACGCTCCAGCCAATGGTGTAGCCAGGGGTGGCAGACCAAGCCCGTGCCCCCCTTCCCCCTACCTCCGAATTTTTTAGGGGCGAAGCTCCTCTTACTCTAACCTTGTCCTGCGTCAGGCGTAACCGGCAGTATCTCGTGATAATGACGACGATGACGCTGATGACCATGAAGAATAAGCGAGTTCCAGACCACCTCTAGTTCCCATCGTGTGCACCGAGGAAGCAGAGCGTCCCGCAGGCGGTGTGGCCATCTATGTCAAGCAGAAAACTAGTACAATAAGGCCGTCCACCACCACTACAGTCACTAGAGTCATGGCCGAGAGCATAGAGGGGCAGCTTAGCAATGGCTAGGCAGGTGGTGTCTGTCGCCCAGGTTGGCTCCATTCCTTGATCTTGCTTGGATGTGCTTGCGGGGGGCTTCCATCCCTCCTTCCCGCGTCCTACACCCCTCCAGAGCATGCGCGTCCCCTCCACCTCTCTCCTCTCCAACGCTCACCCCCTTTCTCTCCTCTAGCAATCCTCTACTGTACGGAGCGGCGCCCGCGTCCTACACCCCTCCAGAGCATGCGTGTCCCCTCTCTCTCCTCTCCAACGCTCACCCCCCTTTCTCTCCTATAGGAATCCTCTACTGTACGGAGCGGCGCGCGCGTCCCCTCTCTCTCTCCTCTCCTACGCTCACCCCCCTTTCTCTCCTCTAGGAATCCTCTACTCTATGGAGCGGCGTCCGTGTTCCACATCCCCACAGCGGATGTGCGTCTTCTCCTCCTCTACGCTCACCCCCTCTCTCCCCTCTAGGAATCCTCTACGGAGCCATATAAGAACCCCTATCCCTCCACTTCACCGACCATAAAGCCGTTATAATGAAGGGGGACCGGAAGCCACGTCTAGCTACCATTTACGAATAAATAAAATTTCCTGTATATATACACACAGTGTTTGTCACGTCTTTGATGATGTACTGGACGAAAATTCACGGAAGATTCACGGTTTACCGATGAACCTCCAGAGCTTCGCCCACTCATCATCATTCACTCCGTGGATATGCTGTGATTTTTTTTTTCGGCCATGGAATACAGAGCACAAAATGACACTCGACCACACTTACCTGCCCGGGCCCCACGTCGGATCAAATGCGTGCCCCCCCCTCCGCAAACAAATTTCTGCCTACGCCACTGGCTCCAGCACAATCGGTCCATTCGCTGAGAATCGGTTACACTCACGAGTAGCTGTCTACCATTAATTGTTATCGCAATGCAATAAACCTATAATGGTTTCAACAGCAGCGCAGGCATACCCAAGTAGCCGCGATCGATTCAGCTTTGAAGCTCGTACACGAAGCCGGTTTGTCTGTGCCTGCAAGCCCACGGGGCGAAAACTGTCTCCTTCGGGCACGACACGAAAGTGTGTTCTCCTATGAGTGCCGATGCTGTCGCGTGCCGCATCTATTAAGAACGGCGAACGTAAACACGGCATCAGTCGTAAGTAGCAGCCGGAGCAACGGAACGATCTGCCGCTTCTCTTCGGCCGCGAAGAAATCTAATAACATGGAGGTTAGTTTCCAGCAAACCTTTTTTCAGCGTCTCAATTTCCTCAATCTGAGCAACACGGCACACGAAAATATTTCGAAATTGACGCTGCTATGAGCCGCCACACGTCGACACGTACGCTCTAGTATGCACATGGGGCGAGCGCCTAGCCTTTAACATGGCGGAAATGCGTACGGCGGCCGCTAGATGGCAGCAGATTTTGCATAAGGTTTATTACCCTTCGTCTAGCTGCTTTAGCTAGCACTGCTGATTTACGACGCGGAAAATACGGTAATACCGGCCCTATCGGCGGAAAAGTGCGACAGTCGCTTTTATTGGCGACTCTCTGATCGGTCGTTAGACAAGTGCAGCGCGGTGTAGGCTCAGATATGTAAGCAAGGATTAATATCCTACGCACTGCTATCCTAGGTTGACGGTTTGATTTCTCAGCCCCTCCGTGAGTGCAAACTGCGCGTTTATTACCAAAAACTCCGAAGCTGAGTATGCATGCGAGAGTGTAAATGTTCAAACTTCCCGAACAAGGTGGCGCACGCTGGCGCCCAATACGAAGAGTAATTCAGTACTGCTGTCTATTAATAATTACTTCGCTTTTGTTCAAATAATGCGCTGTTAAAATTGTGCTGAACAAATACCTGTCTTTACAAATAAGGCCTAAACAACAGAAGTGCCGGTGACACAATGAATCATGAATCATTTTAATTATTTTATTCAAATGAGAGAAACTTTGGCAGAAAAAGAAATTTCAGCTGTCTTGAAGGGAAATTTGGTATTCACGGGGGGGGGGGGCACGCCCGTTCTACGCGTAATAGTAGTGTTTCAAGTGAAAGAAATCATCGGCAAGCTTCTAGACGTGTACTCAGTCGAGTTTCTCTATGCAATTGTTTCTTCAAAGCCCTAATGTTCACAGCGCGAGCCCATAAGCGTAGCCAGAGATTTTAACGCGATAGCGTTGAAGAGCTCGTTTCTCTGAAATTCCGGCGTCGGTGTCGGCGTCGTTGGTTGTGAGCGAAAAATCATCATCTTTCCATCGCTGGGTAGCGCACAAATTGACACAAGACAAAAAACACAAGACAAATCATCTTGTCCGTGACCGAAAAATCGAGAAAGATGCAAATCAAATAAATGATAAAAATTTCCAGGTCCGAGTGAGGATCGAACCCAAGCCGTCTGCGTGGCAAGCAGGTGTTCTACCACACAGCCACGCTTCTGCTTGGAGACACGGTGAAAATAACTTCCTCTACTTGGAAATGCAGGGAAAATAACTTTGATGCTTCGCAAGCGCAAGCGTCCTTTATATAGGCGTCGCAATATAACATGTAATATCCCAGCAATGTTGCCTGGTACAAGCGTACACCCGTCGGCAAAATAAGTCGGGACGCGCGAGCGGCGACCGCTATCAGATAAAACTAAGGTCCCTAGATAGATAAAACTGCATCGCCGCGCCCTCAGATGTTAAGCGTCTGGTGCCGTGACATCGCAGTGCACGTGCGCATCCTTTCACATTCGCAATCATGTCTTCTTACTCGCTTGCAAAAGGCTAGCTGATTACATGTAGCGTTGTGCGATAGGGGTCGCTTTCTTTGTTCAATCCGTCGCGCGCTCAGTTCGACGGGGGGCACGCTGGCGGTGAAGGGAACGCCGCTTGCTTTACCTTTATCAGAAAGACAACACGTAGCTGTTGGACCTTCTGATCTTATGTTAGTAAAATTAGGTATTTTTTCAGCTGAATGCATTTTCAATTTCCGCGTCCGCGTTCGTATTTCAGTACCACACGGCACGTTTTCACCAAAAAGAACATGCACAGAAGGTAACTGATGCTGTACGTGGCAACGATTAGTCACTGAGACAAGATATGTTATCTTTAATCGGGTAAAGCGAGCAGAGTAGGCTGCACGCCAACCGTGCCCCCGTTGAACTGAGCGCGTGACGGATTGAACGACGAAAGCGCCCCTACCGCAAAACGCTACATGTAATCAGCTAGGCTTCTGCAAGCGAGTAAAAAGACATGGCTGCGAGCGTGAAAGGACGCGCACGCGCACTGCCATGTCATGAGTGCCAGTCGCTCAACGTCAGAGGGCGCGACGATGCAGTTTTATCTGATTGCGGTCGCCGCTCGCTCGTCCCGACTTATTTTGTCGACGGGTGTACATTGCCATCGGGCCTCAGAACACGTGACTATCATAACGATTTCGTAGTTTAAAGCCCGCCACCCATTACAAAAGGCGCACGCCTTACTGCGCGTATTCCCTTAACACCACGTAGTGGGTGCATAGCAAGTATGCACTAAGTGGTTGAAGTACGCACTCGGGACAGGACATCGCTATCGCGTTCAACTCTTAAAGGCGAAGCTTAAGGGTCCCCCAACTTGTTTCTCGATGGTGAGGGGGGGGGGGGGGGCAGGGGGGAAGGTGCGGTTCAACCATCCTTTATGTCTGTGCGTGCGTTTGTATGTGTGCGTGTATATACACTCATATACACTCATTCGGGGGGTGGGTGGGTGAACCCCGCCATTCCCCCCCAGCCCTTTCGCTACACCGGTAGCGAGACTGAGACATTGAAGGAACAGTGAGTCCACGTAGAAACTGTCACGGAGACAGCCCCCTCGATAACCGCCTTGTAGCTCCTGGTGTGGGACGTCCAACAATGCGTTACACCTTCACCAACATCTTCAGAGGTGAAATGTCTGTTGAGGGAACGAATAAACTTAGCTCCTCAACAGCTGTTTGCTCAGGAACAAAATTTTTGTCACAGAGACGCATCTGTAGACTTCACGGCAATCTATTTGAATAGGTTGAAGCAGTTCTGAGTAAAAGCTTCTGGCATGAGGCCCATGAGCGAGGAGTTACCTAAATCTTTCGCATTGCAAAAGTTCCACTTACAGCTAATATTTTTCTCCTGTAGGTTCAGACCGCACTGAACGCTCGCTTTGAACTGTACAACTCACCTTGAATCTCAGCGGAGTAGAAGAAGCGCACGTGTATTACATAGGCTTCTTAGTAGACGACCCAGCGAACGGACGTGATAGCTGAACGCTCTGTTGCGACGTCGACCTTGATGAAGCTTATTGAGCTATTTATTTATTTAGTTTCAGCGCTGTGGGGCTCCAAAGTTAACGACTCTACCGCTGCTGCAACTATATTATCAGATAACCGTGAAGCGATGAGAAGCGATAAAGATCCGGTGGCTAATCCCGTCCGACCTGCTTTTTTTTATGTGACGTACGCAGACTCGAAGATGATCGAGATCTTAGAAGATGGCGCTGGGAAGGATCTGACCGAGCATCGAAGCATGCTGTGTCGCTCTGAGCAAGGTTGAGTGTTGCATGAGAAAATTGAGCAATAAGATTCCTTTCAAAACCAACTCGTTGTTTTTGTTGTCAATTTGTTGTTTCCGTGAACAGGAGAAAACATACTTAAGACCCAGAAGTCATGATAATGGCAACTATAGCTACATGCTCGCTCGTTTACGTGGTTGGGCGTTAACTTCAGCTTGGCCATTTGGTGCCTTTGTAACTTCGATCTCACAAAAATAATGCAACACATTTTAGAGACTAAGTTATAAGAAGGGCTTGGCTTTAATTTTTGGGAGTTGGAGGAAAGCCGAGGCCGGCCTTTTTTAAAACCTATTTTCAAATATTGCATTTTAGAGACATACCCCTAATGAAGTATTTTCGGCTTGCGTTTGATATTGTTACGGGACTTCTAGACGAGGTTGAACGGAGGTTTATTTACAGAGGATGGACGGCAAGTGCGTGCCAGTACTGCGCGTCGTTCTTCTCTTCACTCTTCTGTTGTTGTTGTCGCTGCTGTTGCTTCACTGGATAGAACCCACTGTAACATTGCTCCCCTTGCAGACGAAGCCCTCCGGGCGAGAAGTCAACTGGGCAGTCGCTGACTGAACGGCTTTAGGCGGGCTACGTGCGTGACTTCGGTCTTGGATGACCGTCTCCCATTGGAAGTGAGCCGTGCAATTCGATAATTCACCTCGCTAAGACGCTCAGTAACAACAAACGGTCCAACATAGTCAGCGAGTAGTTTCTGGCACAGTCCACGTTTACGCACAGGAGTCCATAACAAAACTAAGTCGCCAGGCTCGTAAGTTACTTGCCGGTGTCTGCTGTCGTATCGTGATTTCGAACCGTTTCTGTGAAGCCAGAGTTCGCAACCGAGCGAGTCGCCGAGCCTCCTCCGCTCGGCAAAGGGTTTTCGCGATGCAAGCGTCCGTCATGACTGCAGAAAGGAAAGATCGTATCCAAGGTGCATCTCGCTGGACGAGCGTAAAGTAGGAAAAACGGGGTGTATCCCGTGGTCTCATGTTGCGCGGTGTTATAAGCGTACGTCACGAACAAAAGCACTTCGTCCCAGTTCTTGTGGTCCGCGCTAACGTACATGGATATCATGTTGACAAGTGTTCTGTTGGTGCGCTCAGTCAAACCATTGGTCTGAGGGTGATAAGGCGTTGAATGTCGCAGATTGGAGGCACACAGACGCAGAAGTTCTTCGACCACATCAGCCGTGAATTGACGACCACGGTCACTAATTATCACACGAGGGGGGACCATGGCGAAGTATTATGTAATGCAGCATGAACTGTGACACTTCGCCTGCAGTTGCAGAGGGTAGTGCTGCCGTCTCGCAGAACCGAGTCAGATAGTCGGCGCACACTATGATCCAGCGGTTTCCTTTGGATGAACGTAGGAAACGGTCCTATCAGATCGATGCCTACTTGTTCGAAAGGTGAGCTGGGAAGTGCTACAGGCTTTAAACAACCGGAGGGAGCATTGGTAGGTCTTTTGTGACTTTGGACACTCAGCGCAACTGGCTACGTATGTATACGTTGTCTTGCGCATTTGTGGCCAGTAAAATCTTTCTTTGGCACGATGGAGTGTCCGCATAGATCTTAAATGACCTGCAGCTGGATCATCGTGCACGACACGTAAAATCGAAGAGCGGAGGGCTTCTGGCACCACCAGAAGATAGCGCGCACCCGTAGCGGAAAAGTTCTTCTTATATAGCAGGCCATTCCGGACACAAAAACGGCCACCGGATGAGTCTTTCGCAGCTAAGAAGAGAGGTTCCTAGAGCCGGATCCTCGCGCTGCCGTTTCGCGAAGGTTGCAACGTCTGGGAAATCTTGGTGTACGGTTGCGATTACCTGGTCGAAGCTATCAGCGTCGCATTCCGTGGTACGGAGAGGCAGCCTAGAAAGACAATCAGCGTCAGCATGTCGTCGCCCGCTCTTGTACGAGACGGTGAAGTTGTACTCTTGCAGACGCAGAGCCCATCGTACAAGGCGTCCGGACGGATCCCGAAGATTGACGAGCCAGCACAGAGAGTGATGGTCGGTGACGATCGTAAACTGACGCCCGTATAGGTATGACCGAAACCGTTGAACAGCGAAAATAACGGCGAGGCATTCTTGTTCAGTTACCGTGTAGTTACGCTCGGGTTTACTTAATGACCGGCTTGCGTAGGCAATGACGTGTTCTCTGTTACCTAGGCGTTGAACCAGCACGGCGCCAAGACCGACGCCGCTCGCATCTGTGTCGGACCTCAGTTGGCGCTGTAGCATTGAAGTGCCGCAGTATTCGCTGTGACGTCAGCAAGAACTTGAGCTGCCGAAAGGAAGCTGTACACTCAGGCATCCACTCGAAAGGGGTGTTCTTGTGCAGGAGGCTTGTCAAGGGATAAGCGACGTCAGCAAACCGAGGAATGAATCGCCTAAAGTAGGAGCACAGCCCCAAGAAGCTGCGGAGCTCTTTCACCGACTGGGGTGGCTGAAATGCTTCAACAGCCTCAGTCTTTGCAGGGTCGGGCCTGACGCCATCTTTGTCCACGACATGTCCCTAGCACCAAGGCTTGGCGCTCACCGAAATGGCACTTCTTGGAGTTGAGCACGAGACAAGCCTTTTTTATGCAGCTTAGCACAATGTCTAGACGCTGGTTGTGCTCGTGAAATGTGCGTCCAAAGATAATAACATAATCGAGATAGCACATACATATCTCCCATTTTAAACCCCGCAGAATGGTATCCATGAATCGCTCGAAGGTGGCGGGCGCGTTGCACAAGCCGAATGGCATATCGTTGAATTCAAAAAGTCCATCGGGTGTTACGAACGCCGTTTTTTTCTTTATCATCGGTGTGCATCGGGATTTGCCAATAGCCAGATCTCAGGTCGACGGAAGAAAATTAGGAAGCCGAATGAAGACAATCCAATGCATCGTCTATGCGCGGAAGCGGGTAGACATCTTTCTTCGTAATGCTATTGAGCCGGCGCTAATCGACACAAAATCGCCAACTGCCGTCCTTCTTTTTAACGAGGATGACAGGTGCGGCCCAAGGACTCGCAGACTCCTGAATCACTCTCTTTTGCAACATTTCTTCAACTTGCTCGCTAATTACATTACGTTCAGTCGGTGATACTCGGTATGGTTTTTGTCTTATAGGGTGCGCTGATCCGGTGTTTATACGATGGCGTATTCGAGACGCTGGAATTGAGGATGTCGTATCGTTTTGGGAGAAGTCAAAGACTTGCGAGTGCTTGGATAAAACGGCGAGTAACATGTGGCGCTCACTCACGCTGAGGGACTTGCTCACCATCTGTAGTAGTTTCGAGTCCGAAGGGCACGAATGTAAAGATTCGTCCGCAGCAGCCTCCAGTACAGCCAATAGAGCGGGTGTTTCTTCTCTGAAGAGTGCGAGCTTCATGCCAGAAGGTAGAAGTATGGGCTGGGCCGTGTGATTCATTGTCCATAATCCAGATCGTCCTTCTACTACCGACACCAAGCAATAGGGGCACCAACACGTTCTTCTTTACACAAGCTGAGTGGAGAGGTTCTGTGGCGGCGTCAAATGTAGTAGTAGCTGTACCAGAGCAAATTACCGGAACACACACGCTACACCGCGCTGGAATCACTACATCCTCGGCAACACAAAAGGCACTTTCTTGGCGCGGTGAGTTTTCCACGAGTTCGGTCATAAGCTCGTGGTGCACCGAAAGCTCCCCACTGCGACAGTCAACTGTAGCGCCACACTCCCGCATGAAATGTATACCTAAAATAACGTCGTGCGTAGATCGAGATATTACGGCGAATTCAGTGGTAAATACCTTGCTGCACAAACACACATGTGCAGTACAAACACCGACCGGGCACAATGTGTCACCACTAACACCACAAAACGACGACATTTTGTTCCATGAAAACATAACTTTTCGTCCCAGTAGAGTTTTAAAACTAAGGCTCATCACGGAAATTGTTGCCCCAGTATTTAGAAGAGCCATAGTCGGAACATTGTCAACACACACGTGAACTTTGTTTTTCAGCATGAAGGCTGACGGAGGTATATCGTTTGGCAGCGCACAGGTATCCAGCGACCTCACCCCCCATCGGCCGCACTGCCTAGTTTTCCGGTGGTGGTGACGGGAGGCGAGGCCGCGGCGCTGGCGACCGCGGAGCAGGCGGTGGCGTTAAGCTGCGGTCGGAGGCTGGTGACGAGTTCCGGAAGTTGCCTTGGCGAAATCGACGACTGGCAGTTGGGCGTGTTGGCCATGACGTTGGAAATGGTCGATCGTTAGACTGGTAGAAAACTGGTCGAGGCGCTTCTCGGAATTCCCGTCGACGGTCACAAAATCTTGAGATGTGGCCTGGAACGCCGCAGCTGTAGCACACAGGCGGAGGCCGAAATGTGCGGTGCTGCTCGAACCCCTCATTTCCGTTGGTTGGCATGGAATATCTGTCCTGATCATTGTAGTACCTTCCCGTTGTCGTCGAATTAGTACGGAACCGCTGCGAGGGATAGGTGTTCTGTCACTGTTGCTCGTTGATGAAGGAAGGTCGGTTTGCCGGCTAGGATCGAAGAGCAGCTCGACAGTTGTCCATGCTCGCGGCGTTAATTGATGGTGGTGACGAGACAGGGGGTAGTCCGGGCTGGTTGACTCGGGAATAGTCGACACTGCCGCAATGACTTATTTCATGGCACCGGAGCAGCTCTTCCCGTACTATCTGTCGTATTGTCGATGACAGGTGGGACGGGGGGGTAAGCGTCGACGCTGGCTACTATCGGCACATTAGTCAAGCGGCCAAATTTCGGCGCTATACGACGCATTTTGAGCGCTTCGAATGTACGGGCAGTGCTTCATGACGTCGGTCACAGATGACAGGTTCTCTTTGGCGATCAAGAACTGGTACACATCTTCCGCTATGGCCTTTAAGAAGATGGCCAACTTTGTCTTCTTCAGACATACTGGCGTTCACAAATTTACAGAGCTTTAGGATCTCCTCGATGTAGGTAGTACAGGTCTCGTCATCGAGCTGAGCCCTTTGGGACAGGGTGTGTTCAGCTCGCTTCTTTTTCGTTGTAGAGTCCCCTGAAGCACTTCTTTAATTCTTCCACAAACGTCTCCCACGTGGTGAGCGTATCCTCGTGGGGTTGTCGTACCACAGGAGGGCAGTGTTGGTGAGGGAGAGCACGACATGCGACAGCTAAGCGGCGGAGTCCCAGCCGTTAAGTTTGCTTACCCGCTTGTGCTGTTTCAATCACTCGTCCACGCCCTCCTCGCCAGTCCCGCCAAAGCTGGGTGGCTCCTTGTAAAGATGCGAGTAAGCCATCGTCCTCGGAACTTCGGTTTCGCGAGGCATCTCTCCTGTTGAAGGTGGTGGTAGTCCAGCAAGGCGACGACTCCGACGAGGGCCAAGGGGGGAAGTTCCGTTGTTAGGAACTCAGGTTACCCCTGAGTTCATAATATAATACTCCACAATATAATACTCCACAATTATATTTGGACACTGTCGTTAAAACGTATGTGTGACAACGCTCTGGGAAACCTTGAAAATCCTGAATACTATAGATGCGGAGAAAAAAGATAAGATAATAAAGGGTTATCGTATATTGTGCCATATTTGCTATCACTTTTTTAAAACAATGGTTCGAAAACTGAACAATAGGTACAGCGTCAGTGAAGACTTTTTTTCTTTGGTCCGCCGCGGCGGATCAGTGGCTAGGGTGCTCGGCTGCTGACCAAAATGTCGCGGGTTCGATCCCGGCCGCGGCGGTCGCATTTCGATGGAGGCGAAATGGTAGAGGCCCGTGTACTGTGCGATGTCAGTGCACGTTAAAGAACACCAGATGGTCAAAATTTCCGGAGTCCTCCACTACGGCGGCTCTCATAATCATGTCGTGGTTTTGGCACGTTAAACCCCACATATTATAATTATTATTATGAATTTTTTTTGGCAGAGGCAATATTTTTGATCGTGAAACTAAGAAAGGTGTCCGAAATGCCAGAGGCCGGTGTACCGTGCGATGTCAGTGCACGTTAAAGAACACTATGTGGTAAAAATTTCCGGAGCCCTCTACTACGGTGTGCCTCATAATCATAGGGTGGTTTTGCACGTAACCTCCCATCACCGCCCCCCCCCCCACCCCCCCAAGAAAAAAAACAAACAAACAAACAAAAAAAACTCGATATTGTTATTAATATCAGTGTCGTGTCCCTGTAAACTCGGGACAGCAATATGTATTTTTTCCAGCGAAATGAAATGAAGTCGCAGGCTATGCATCGACGTTCATTGCTGAACACGCAATATACAGAACACGCTACTATCGCTACAGCCTCTTGTGGAAGTTTGCACCAGCAGTATCTTGTATAGGCGACTTGCGTTGCCACAACTTACACGAACCTCGGGACATAGTTAGCCTTGATAAGATATTCTTAACTGCGAAACGTTGGCGTACGACGGAAAGGATGCTCTGTGTAACCTTCAGCGAAGTTTTGTTATTTTTTCTGCTAAAAGGAGATTGTGTGTGAACTTTACTCTGCTAATGTTTCGATTTCAACATTGTGCAGAGTGTCCCGATATGCCAAAAGTGCACAAAAGAAAACTAAAGCTGCATGAAGTCTGACTTTTATTATGAAAAATATTACATATTTTATTCCAAGTTGCCCCATTCATCTGCGTTATCCGGAAAACAGACTCCTTGCGTAATCCAGTGCTCTCATGAGGAGGCGGCCATCTTTGGGAAGGTGACTTCGAGCACAGCGCTGCGGTGGAAATACAGACATACATCTTCGTTTATGTAAAAGGCAGTGCGATAAGCAAATATTCGTTTGCGCGGATGCGCCTCAGAAAGAAAAAGAAAACGCATCACGGGAGCACAGAGTCTCAGCACCTTGCACGCACAGCTCTAGCGTGAGTACAAGGTGCCGTGGAAAATTTTGATGTTGACATTGTCGTAACCATGCTGAAATAGCGCAAGTAAAATGGGCACTATACGTTTCGCGCTGCCGCGAAACGGGAGCGCGAAGTTTCTCCCGCTCAAGGTAACCATCTGCCCCGCTGCTTCGCATCCACACATGGTTCCCTTTAGCGGGAGATGGGGAATTTTTATAACAGACAAAGCAGTTGACGTCCGATGCAGCGAGCATACTAAGCTTGCATTTGCGACAATAAAATATCTGCATATTAAACAAGCCGAAGGCCGAGTCTGATCCAGCTGCTTCAAATGCGAAAAAGAAAAGCGGGAAGGGTCAGCGCTCCCTAGCACACACCGAGGGCTGGGGAAGAGACGCAGCAGACCACGCGGGACACGTGCCGCCCGCGCGAATATATACGCATGCGCCGCGTTGATAAATTTCTCCTGCAATTAGTACTCCGCAAACCGCCGCCAGCGTACTCGCGTGTCCCTCCAAGAGTGGACCGTACGGTACGAAGAATAAAGGGTCAAGTCTTTATTAGCTCAAGTGCCATGTTTGTCACCAATACGAAAACGCGGCAAGATCTATATATATTGTTACTTGTTGTTGGAGCAAGCTCGATGAAGAGTAAGAAAGCCAGAAGACACGGGCGAGCGGATTGGGAAAAGACGAGGAAGATGAAGTGAAGCTCTGGCGATGGTGCCATGTTTGTGTTGGAAATATAGTGTTCATTGTTGACGTCGTGTGATTTTATAGTGACAATATATATATATATATATATATATATATATATATATATATATATATATATATATATATATATATATATATATATATATATACATAACGTAGATTATGGATAGTCTGTCTTCGGTTGCCGTAAACAAATAGGAAAAAAATTCACCGCCATATCCACAAAGTGAATGATGTAGAGGAGCTTGCTCGGAGATGATCGGGTAACCCGCGAATCCTCCGTACACATCTCCTACCATCATATATAGACGTGACAACGTTGTTATATATACATTACATACACAATGTTTATTAATTCACATTTGGATGCACTATATGCATTTTGATGGACTATATACATTACATATACACAAGAGATGTTCTTTTGCAAAGTACAAGAAGGGCCTCCCTCGATGAGCTCGGGCACTCGTTTCCCTTTAAAGATGATTGCTTTATGATGCTTGAACTATATACATTATATATACGTGTTCATGCGGCCGAGCGGTAACGAAGGGTGTTCACTGCGTGAGCTCCCGGTGAAGATAAAGGAATCGGACGTGCTGAGAGTGGTGTGCGTCGCCTTGAGCGGCGCCGCCATCCAGTGAGCATTCTTGAAATCACCGGAAAGCCGGCGTCTTGAGCGCGTGTACACACCGCCGCCATCGCCGCCGCCGCCGGACAAGGCGCGAGCTTGAGAAGCTTGCCGAGCAAGCTCCTAAAAGGTGTATGCTTCTAAAAAAAGTTGATTCGTCGACGTGTCGATCGGCGACCGATCTGAAAGATCGGTCTCCGATCGAATTGTCGACCAATAAACAGTTCTTTGGAAGCGTACACCTTTCTCTCTCTCTCTCTCTCTCTATATATATATATATATATATATATATATATATAGAGAGAGAGAGAGAGAGGGAGAGTATCAATACATGGAATCGATGTATTGATTCTGCACCTGCGGAAGCTTTTTGCACCTAACGTGGTTTCGAACTGCCTCCAAGATCGCAGGCATTGCAAGCTTTCTGAACCTCCCTTGGTTTTGCAATATGCCTCTGTGATCGGCCCACCTCTAACCAAGAGACGATGTCATGTGGTGACGCCCCCCATGTGACTTCACCTTGTGGGACGTCAAAGTGACACCATGTGACGCTAAATTTTATCGACCTGTGACGGCATGACGACTTCGTACGGTGAAGGCTTCACGTGATGACGACGCACGTGGTCAATTTTCGCGGTTGATGAGGCACCTAAGGCTTAACAATACCTCGCAGACTCTCGTGTTACTAAATTATCAGTAGTCAAATACGAGTAGTCAATTACTTGTTGGACACTCCTTAATGACATTACGGCTTAGTTTGCTTGGTTCGACCAACTTAGTTAGCTATGTATGACATGTGACCAGTTTATTGACGAAAAGATAAATATGTCAACCGCGCTTTGCGCGCTTCAGCATAGTTCCTTGCGCTTGACCCTTGAAGCAGCTCCGTGTTCGCGGATGTTACGTTACTCCTGCCCTGACGCTGAGCGTTGGTTGTAGCTTCTGAACGGTGCATGATATGTTCGTTTGCGAACTTAACAGACGTTGCAATAACTAGAGAGCGTTGATCGCTGAAGCTTTCCTTTGGTTCTGCTGGGAAGCCCTTCTGGCTGTAAGAAGTCCACGATGCCGCGCTTAGTAAAAAAAACCCAGAAGAGAGCAGCGAGCGATATGAACATACACCGCAAAGTGTTGGTGCACGCTAAATCAGCATGTTTCTCTGGCCCGTACACAACGAGCGTCTGAAAAGATAGCTGGATGAAGCTTCGAATACCAGAGCATATTTGAGTCCCTTGGTGTGAGACATAATTAATGAGAAGTGCTGGACATGAACGAAACTCACCAACATGCACATGCGAGCAGTAGACATAAGAAGCTTCTTGCCTTTCTGCGTCAGCAGGTTCGTCAGTGGCACTCGTGCAATATAACTCAAATGTCATTTTTACGAGATATTTGAGACTTATGAAAATGCCATTCGTTGGCGCGTAAGAAATTGTTTCAGCATGAAACCAGTAGCCTACTCAGAAGAACGTTACTCACGTGAACGAGTTCCATTAGTTCGCTCCAGTTAAATCTGTACTTTGCCTCCATTTCCTGAAAGGTAACAATTGAAAGATGAGTAGCGCGAAATTCGCAAAATGTTTTCGGCTATCCGCGAAGAGATCAAAAAATGAGCAGAGAAGAGAAGGCAGGAGGTTAATGAGTTCTGGACAACGGGTTTGCTACCCTGTACATGGGAGCAGGATGGGGGATATTGTGGACCATCCGCTCAAAGTAGTAAGAAGCGTATGACATGCTGTCTTTTAAACAAAAATAGCAGCCGGCAGAGAACAAATCATACTGAAAAAAAAGTCACAGTTTCACCGCAAGGGTGAAGCAATGAATGCGATAGCAACAAATTGTAATGTTATACGAAGTGAGGCTGGCAGCTAACTCTTTTGGATCCGATCTCACGCAACTCTAGAAAACGCTTTTTTAAGAGAATACGGCTGCTCCAGGGACACTCTGCACACCACGTTGAGAGCGCAGCACGTAGAAGGGTACACCGGCCGCCCGCTGTCGGCTGCCGAGATGGGGAGATAACGCGCGCGCCTCCGACGACCGCGGTCGTAAAATCAAAGGTCGCTCGAGGGACCCCTTCCCCCCCCCCCCCCCTCGCGTCTTTTCACGCTCGCGAACGACGGGCGGGCGGGGCCGGTTGAACAGTTGGGGGGGGATCTTATGGCATGCGCCTCGGAGCGACGGAGATGCCGGCTCGTTTGATCGCCGCGTTCACCGCTCCCGCTCGGCCGCTATTACCCGCTGGTAGAACGTACGATGCGCAGGGGGTTCTTAGCAATTTGGACTTCATACGCGACATGACGGCGACGGCAACGGCGACGGCAAAAACCCGTCGAGACTGTCCATATAACTGCTATCGCAATAAAATCGGGAAGCTTTGCACCAAGTCTCGCAAAGCTTGGCACAGCGAAGGACGGGCCCGTAGCCGCTCGTGCTCTCCGTCGGCCGACACTTCTAGCTTCAAGATTTGCGTCTTCCTTCTCGGGAGTACGCAATTTCTTAGGACGCCTCAGGGCTGTCTCGGCAAGATCGGGCGCAGCCAGGCTATGCGCTGTAGAGCGGAGGTTGCACGTGATGTCTTTGTCGGTGGTCGCGGCCTAGCTACCGCGCATGTGCGGCTTGGCCAGGTAGTCCGGTATCTAGTCACTACGCTTGCTTCCTCTTTCTTTCTATTTTATTTTCTCTCTCTTTTCATCCATGCCTTTAAGCTGTCATGTGACACTATGAGCGGCATCTCCATCGGTCACTATGCGCAGCGGTCTCCATCGCAGAGCGCCTGCTGTGCTCGGAGGTTGCTAGGCAACGGCGTGGCTAGTTTTTGGCAACACCAATGCCGTCTTTGTGGTTTGACTAACAGCTTCGCTGTTAAAAAAGGATCAGCTGTGATTGCAATGATTTGAACATGGTCAGCGTGACTGTTTTGGTATACTTATTTTGTATTTTTGTAAAAATCTAAGCAAATAATTTGAGAGAGACGTGCAGTCATGCCTTCCCGACGGCGACAACTCGCTTCTTTGACGCCGCAAATGGCGGAGTCCTTTCGGTGGTGTCAATTAAACTTCATCTCGCAAGCTTTTGACATCACTGTGGAAAGAAGGGGCGCCCAGAGTCAATCGTGATAGAGCGCACTACGTAACTGTCTTCCCACACGCCTGATGCCTCAGCGACGCTTGAAATGAACAGCTGGCTCCACCTGTATGCAAAAATGTGCGCTACACTAGATCTTCAGTGTTGTAGTAGGTGGCGCTTGGTGTATTTTTGATGCCTTTTGTTTGCTTTTAGACGGGCCCAAATACGGTCCAAAGGCAACGGTCCAAATTTCTCTTTATCGCCAGTGTTCCTCTCACTTCCAGTCACGTCAGTGCTTTCAGGTGTTTCTGCCACATGTATAAATATTCACTTCAGCGGGACAGCTGCTCAAGCAGTATCGGTGTCGAATAACGGCCAGGGCATCGATCCCAGGTAGCACACATGGTCTAGAAAACGTTTTTTAAAGGGATAAATGGGATAAAACGGATTCTAAACCATTTTCGACGTTTTAAAAACGTCACAGAAAATCCGTTTTATATCTGTTTTTGGTAACGTCTTGTAAAGAGATATTTCAAGACGTTTGTCTGATTCTAAACCATTTTCGACGTTTTAAAAACGTCACAGAAAATCCGTATTATATCTGTTCTTCGTCACGGCTGCAAAGTCTTGAAAAGAGATATTTCAAGACGTTTTAAAAACGTCACGGAAAAGCCGTATTATATCTGTTTTTGATTATGGCTGCAACGTCTTGTAAAGAGGTATTTCAAGACGTTTGTCTGATTCTAAACCATTTTCGACGTTTTAAAAACGTCACAGAAAAGACGTCTAGAAAACGCACTTTATAAGACGTTTTCTCTCCGAGCAGCAGAGCGCGCGCCATTTGGTCGCTGCATGCACGGGCATGCACAAACCGCCGAGAATTGAAATTTGAACTCGAGCCTGCGCACGCCATTTCTGATTGCGCGAAAGAAAGTAACGCGCGAAAGGATAAAGGGAAGTGGTGTCGGCATTGCATCAGCATTTATGGAGGTTTCAGAGTTCGTTAACCAGTAAACTTTAAGTAATTTACTCGGCGATAGCGGTCTAACTTCCTCGCGAAAGTCTGAGCACTGACTGTATCCATCCGCACGACTGTTGCTTCTGCAATGTCAGTTAAGTTCGGTGATTTCGCATGTGCGGTCGCACTCGCCGGTCGAGCCCTCTGTTGATTTGTTGCGTGCTTGTGTCGTGATTCATGGAGTCTATGAACGCAGCTGTGAAGAAATTATACTTCGCTGCGTGTGAAACTTGTGGACCCGAATTCAAGTGTGTCTCTGTGGAGCGACTGAGTGACGGTTAGGCGTAGTGCCGTAAGATTCCCGGTGGAAGAATGCACTCATCAGCTTGCGCGCGGGACGCCATCGCAACTTCATTTCTTCCATGCTCGATAGACGTACGTGGTTACGTGATGTGCGATTAGTTTTCGTTGGATTTGCGGATTCTCTGAACCACGGGCTTCTGTTGTTTTTGAAGGTAGGTTCATTTTTATGTCATTTGAGCTCGGTATATGAGAACCACATGGAGAACCATCACAAATGAAAAAGCATGTTGCGAATATTGCAGCACTGGTTGCATGTGCGACATGTTTCATCAATACCTGTGCACGGAATTTTCTCAGCATACGTGATAAAAAGCTGTCCCAACGTAAATGCAGGCCATGGTTTCCGTTCACGTTCGAATGAACATGAGCGGAAACTGTATTTATATATGTTAGCCTAACTTCAATAAAATGACAATGTTTTCTCTTGGCCGTTTGATAAGGTAGTTTCAAGATATAGATTAGGTTAAGCTACGTGTGCCGTGTAATAGGCAGTTTCAGAATAGGCTACGCAAAGATAGCGTTGGTTGGGCACGTATGCTATTTCCGCCACTTAACGTGAGTGCGCAAGATGATGGGGTACGACGCATGTGCAGGAGCCAGTATTACAATAAGGTGCGCAAAGATAGCGATTGTTGTGTACGTAGCGTATAACGCATGCGCAGTGGCGACGAACGCTAACGAAATGCTTTGCGCACCGAATTCTAAAACTGCATAGAAGTTACGGCATGTGCCATCCGCTTCGTTGTGTCACAGAAGTTTGTGGATAGCAGAAAATTTTCAGCGACAGCGTACCAGTTCATGGTTTCTTCCCTGGTACTACATTTGCGTAACGACAGCCTGGGCGCGCTTTTCTGTTAGTTGCGAATCTCTGAGGGCATGATCAGAGTCAAAGACGCGTTTCACGGGGGAGGAGTTCAGCATTTTTTCTCATGCTGTGATTTCTCAGTGCTGCCTTGACTATCTCGATGTGCTTTCGGACTTGTGATTTATATGTTTTCCCTTCAGTGTTAACCTTTCTCTGTTAAGCTGGCACTTCTTAGCAGAACCAAAAGGTTCTCTTGCGCGTCTCTTGTGCCTGGTTAAATATAGCTTGCCCGCTCTCTGTCGCCGTACGGTGTTATCGAGTTTTCAACTTTTCACACCGTCCTATTTTAGGAATTATAGCATATAATGAAATTATCTTTTCTCCTATTTATTGCAGGTGGTACTCGCCCTATATGTTTAGAAACAAAGGCTACACCAACTAAATTATAACTTTCTTCTTTTTGAGGGGTGACCGGCAGGTTTTCGTATGAATAAAAATGGATGTCGAGAGAAAATAGGTTTTGTTGTGCTCCGTGTTGTATGTTGCTGTAATTGACAGCGTTCATATTTTCTGCTAGCCATGGTACATTTCAGGTTAACTAGTGTGCTCTCTCTGGAGATGTCAGACAATAATTCCTGTATTAAGTTTTGTACGCTGCATTTCGAAGCCTGAAACCGTTACTTTTTTAATGGACGCAGCTTGAAACATGAATGCTGCATCCACAAATATTTTATAACTAACGTCTAAGATGAGACCTCGTGTTCAGAACGTTTAGTCTTACTTCTGTAATGATGCCAGAGTTCTTCGTCAACACTTTTTAAGCGAGACGTCTTCCAACAGAGTCATGTTGTAAGAAAGTTCCCAAAAGTTACATTTCGTGAACAATACACTTCAGCAACAGTGATTTTGCAAGCCATTTACGTTCTTTTTTTTAATACGTATTCTTGGCTGGATGGGCCAAATATTATTTTGCGGTTTTGTTTTCTTATTAGTGTTTTCAACACTTTGGAGTCGATCTCCACTAGCTATGGTCTTAAGGAGCCCTACTCAACGATTGTTTTCGAATGAAGAGAGACATACACCAGGTGTTTGATGCATGCCTCCTTTCCTGCTTACAATGCTGTGTTGACTGTGGCTCGGTGTAGCGTCTTCTAACTCATTCAGCTATCGTACTTGTGTGGCAGATTCATCAATGTGCGATAACAGCAACTGTGTCGAGACTGTCGATCACCTCTTGTGCCGCTGTCCCGAATTTCAACATCGCCAAACTCTCCAGTGTGCCTTCAGGAGACTTTACGGTCGGCCTATCACTGAAAGAAAGATCTTGGGAGTATGGTTTCACGGCACATCAGCCCAGAAAACTACACGAGCCTACCTGCAGTACTTCAAGGCAACAGAATTGAGCGACCGCCTGTGATATATACGCTCCTGCGTGTGTGTGTGTGTGTGTGCGCGTGTGTGTGCGTGTGTGTGTGTGTGTGTGCGTGTTTGTGTGTGTGCGTGTGTGTGTGTCAGCGTGTGTTTGCATGCGTGCGTGCGTGCGCGCGCGCGTGTGTGTGTGGGTGCGTGCGTGCGTGTTTGTGTGTGTTGTGAAATGTGTCTCTTTCTTTCTATTTTTCACTCCCTCATTCCCCGCCCCATAAGTAGGGTAGGATACTGGACGCTATTGAACCACCCTGTCTACCTCTATTCCTTCTTTCTGTCTCTCCTTCTTACGAAAAAAAAAAGTTCAGCGGAAGATGAAGCGTTGAGGAAACTTTCAACATGGCGGCTGTCTTCGTCAGGGCCCTGACGGAAGCTAGACCACTTGCCGAATCGTCGGCTTCAGCGACATCACCTTTTCGACGAATTCACTTCATCCTAGTGTTTTATTCAGTAGAACTGATTGATAGAACGCTTACATATTGCAGAATGGCTGTACCAGGTATAAGGTTTCTCATATTGCATTGTTAGTTGTTTGACAACAATTTTGCTAATGATGAATCGTGCAACAAAAAGTGTTCTGGAAGGTTGGATACCATATAGCTGCAATTTAACTACCGCGATATTCTGTGTTCTTTTGCCGCTTCTGTACGATATCTAGTCGCATGCTGTATCTGATTTTGGGGTTTTTACGTTTCTGTTGTGTACAGGAATCGTTGCTGTTTTACGTAATAAATATACGACATCACCACTTTTGTCTGTGAATCTACTGAGCTCTCACTCTGTAATAGTAATTACAGAATAAAGTAACTGTAATTACTTTAACAGAGAGATCTTGCTATAAACGTGCACTAAATGCACGTACAAAGACAAAACAGCAAATAGAAAAGAGATTCTGCACGACGTTTTAAAAACGTCTAGAAAACGTCTTTACAAAGACAATGCGATGGGACAGGAATGGGATTTTTCAAAACATTTTAAAAACGTTTTCTCTCAGAATGGGATTTTTTAAAACGTTTTTAAAACGTTTTCTAGTAGAATGGGATTTTTCGTGACGTTTTAAAAACGTTTTCTAGATGGTCTTAAAAACGGATTCTAGCCGGACATTAGACGAGATATAAAACGTTTTCTAGACCTTTTGCTTCTTTTCCGTGACGTTTTCTAAACGTTTATATGGTCTCGGATAAACGTTTAGAAAACGTCAATTATCCGTTTTGTGCTACCTGGAATGGAGGCTATACCTATCAATCAATCAATCAATCAATCAATCAATCAATCAATCAATCAATCAATCAATCAATCAATCAATCAATCAATCTAAAAGCTTATTTTCCAAACGTTTCTCATACTTGCTTTAGCTGCTCTCACTGCGACAGTATGCAATGATCCCGGCTTGTAAGCACGCATTGAATGATTTAGCCCGTTAGAAAGCTTCGAGTTTTATCTTTCTTTCCACAACAGGAATCTGCGCTGTTCGTAGGTAAACAGCACGAACACGTAACAAGAAAAATATCTGCGCAGAATCATCTTTGGCACTTGTACAAGCGATGCGTAAGAGTAGAATTTTTTTGTACACTGTCAATTTTTATGAAAGAGAACACGCGAGCGCGTGAGGGAGGGCAACCACAGCCTATTTTCGAGTCATCTAGTGGCGAGCAAAACAAACAGTCATAGGTGATATGCAGCCCATAGAGTAGATTCAGCAAGATTGCAACCCCCTTCCCCTTCAAAGCGATTACGCAAGAGGCTGGGCCTGTGGCGTGTCGTCTGCTGCTGGTAAACTATGCTTGGCACGCGAGCGCACTCGTAACGGTCTGCCGCTTGGCTCTCACGCGTTATGGTTAGGCTGATTTAAAGTGGTTTAGGTGGCAGCGGTGCAGACAGGTGAACTTTTCCTAGTGGTTTGCCGTTTTGAAATTTTGAAAGGCAAGCTAAGAGAGCATAGCCTAGCCTTGTATCATATAGTATAGCAAGGATGTGGGAAAGGGAGTCTGAGTGAGGAGGAGAGATGTGAGGGTGAGGAGGAGGGGACAGAGTAAAATAAATCGTAGCATAGAAACAACGTGTACGAGAGAATTAGAGCGAAAGAAAGAGAAGGAAAGAAAGAAGGAACAAGAAAAAGAATCATTGATATACAGAGAAATAAATGGATAGAAATAGAGACAGAAAGGTCATTGGCAAAACACAATGAGACAGAAAAGAAAGAGAGGAAGAATGAAAGAGAAAACTAAAGGGAAACAAAGAAGGCCGCCCAGCTCCGCACTTCCTTCAGGAGTGGCACCACTAGTGCGAAGCTGCCTTGATATTTTAAAATTTATTGATTTCGTATAGCGGCGATCATCTTAAGTGACAGAGGGATGGACAGACGGACAAAAGCAGCAACATGCAAAACTTCCTCCGTAATCACATGCACCAAGGCTTCATCCATTTCCAGAACAAAATAGTGATCTCATTCCTAGCGATAGAAATTCATATTCTGTTTTACTTTTTTTTTTTGTTAGGAAGATCGAAGGACCTCTAACGCACCAGAAACCAACGTTGTCACTTTGGCAGGCTTCAATGATTTCAGCTGCTGTCCTTGTCTGCTTCTTTGGTCAGGGGTTAAGGTGCTCGGCAGCTGACTCGAAAGTCGCGGGGTCGAAGCCGGCCGCGGCGGTCACATTTCAATGGAGGCGGAATGGCAGAGGCCCGTTTACTTTGCGATGTCAGTGCACGTTAAGGAGTATCAGATGGTTGAAATTTCCGGTGCCCTCCACTATGGCGTCGCTCATAATCATATCGTGGTTTTGGGACGTAAAACCCCAGATATTATCACCTGCTGTCATTCTGCGGCATCTGCGCAGCCGCAGTGTTCCGCTAAAAGGCAGGATTACAACCGCACTCCCTAGGGTGCCTTGATGCCCGCACGCTCTGCTGAGCGTGAGGTCTTCCGCGTCGTCTGCTGCGACGGACGCCTTTGCGCTGCTCGCCGCAGCTATACTCCATCTCAGAAGTTCCTTGCAGCACTGTGGAAGCTGCAGGGCTTGTTAGCCAATAGGAAAGGCGAAAGCCCCCCTCGAGACGTGTTCATCCGCGTCGCGTCGTCTGCTCGCCGTCTCCTTGGCGTCGGCTCGCCTACCTTGTCGATACCTACTCCCTCCAGCTATTACAAAATGTAAAAACCTCTGCAGGAACGCCTCCTCACCGTTTCTTTATGTTTAGAAACCCACTCGTGCAGGGCGTGTTCACTGGCGTTTGTGAGGAACGCGGTGCTTTTTATAACAGCGTTCATACTGGCGTTTTCGCCGAGTTCTCTTTTGTCAGCACGGTCGACGCCCTTTCAGCAGCAATCACGTACCATTCTTGAGTGGAACACCAAATCATTGGCACAGAAAACAATATAGACATTCAGGGTGTTTCGCATTGTCAACGCATCACCGACGCTTATGTTGTGGCGACATCTGCTCAGTTAACATCAAACCACTTTTACGGCTTGGCATCGCCTCAGTAGTCCTAGCCGCACCAAAACAAACAAGCGATATAAATAATTGCGATAGAAGATACCTATACCTGATTATTTGCCCTCAGCGTTAGATTAGACTAAGCGATGACAGATTATGCCACTTATATCTGACTGTCCGGGCAGGGAGCCAGTAAAGAGCACGAATTCGGATCGAAGCGGGTGGTCTGGGGTGTATGGGGGCTGCCATGCTGCTGAACGTCACCGAGGTTAGGGTGGTTATTACGGCTACCAGCCGGTAATTTCTTCATTATTTCAGAAATTTCGAAGTGCATGCGTGAAGGGCCCAATGTGCCACGTTAAGCCCGGGACCATATAACGTGCTGCGCAAGGACACTGCCTGTTCACTCCCCGTAGCTTCGGCAGTGCTGCAAGGTAATTGTGAGATGGAGTATAGATAGCATGCGAAAAGCGCCACACAACGCGCCTGCGGTGCTCGGATGCGTCCGGAAACAAGTGCCCGTTAGCGAGCGTTTTTGTTTTCTTTTTTGAGGCTTGGACAGCCCTAAGTGATGTTGTGGCCTAAATGCTCATTTAGGGGGGCCATGTAATTCTTATAAGCTGACCGCCTCTCCATGTGTTATGCGCTAGACTGCGACTAGAGGTTGACGTAGACTTCGTCGTATTAAACACGAATCCTGAAACACGAACACCAGAATCGGTAAGCTGATATGTAGTGCTTGTGTTTGCGAGGGTGGTAGCTCTGGCCAGTGCTACACACACGCGTGTGACCGGGCGTCTATGTCAAATGTGGCGTGCTTCGCGCACTTTTGTTTTTGTCTCAGAAAAACGACCCAGGCAGATTTCCGAAAAAAAAAATGAAATAAAAACTTGATTCTTAGTTTCCTTGAGGCGAGCGACAACATAAAATCAATATTTTGCTGATTAGATCAAGAATAAAAATCCACGCATATCTACAAAGTGAATGCTGATGATGGGACGAAGCAGTGTGCATGGGATCATGAATCGTGGCCTTCTATTTTGTACTGGTTAACAGTCTTTATTTTGCTCTTGTTAACCTTTTGTTCTGTCATATGTTTTGATTGATGGGTGTTTAAATGTCGGCGTTTTTACGGTGTTGGGGCCTTTTGTTTTGTTTGTTCTTGTTAACAGCATTTTTATAACCTTTTTGTTGTTCACAGATGTCTCGGTTTGTTCACATGCACCTGCGCTATATCTGCTGTAGACGCCGGACGGCGGTTTATGGACGGATAGCCATTGTGGGGTCTTAAGGTGCTTCGCCCTTAAAAGCCGACTAATTAAAGTTAATTAAATATTTAGAGCTTATTCATCAAAAAATAGAGGTTGTATGTGCACACGACTGCCACTAATATACAACAGCTAAGACTGTCCTAGAGCACACGCTTTTTTTTTAAATCTCGGTCCAAGTTAGCTGGGACAACCGGAATATGTACGTATGTGTGTGCTTTTTAGATGTGGTGGTGGTGGTATAGCGGTTATGGTGCTCGACTGCCGACGTGAGTGTCGCGTGACCGAATCTTGGCCGCGCACGCCCCATTTGAATGGAGGTGAAATGTCAGAGGCCAGTTTACATAGATTTAGGCGCACGTCAAAGAACACCAAACTGTCGAATTCTCCGGAGCCCTGCACTACGGCGTCCCTCATAATCATATATTGGTTTTCACAAGTAAAACTCCAACAGTTATTATTGTTATTAGAAAGCAAGAAATATATCATTCGCAGACAGACACGCATAATGTCTTCAATGAAGCATTTGGCATTTGAAAAAAAAAAAAAAGCGAAAGCAAAAATCAGAGGAATGTACAGGCGCAACCAAGTGTAGTAAGGGATGTTTACGAAGAAACATGCAGGATTAGAAAGCATGCGTATGTGAATCAAAATCTTTTAAGCATAGAGCTGATCTCAGTCTGTCCATTTTTTGCGCAAAGTTGACGCCGGCATAAGTTTTGCTTGCATGCCCATTCGAAATACCGGCGGAAAACTTCCGAAAGTGATTGCGCAACCTAATTATTGTGTTTACTTACGCTGCAAATGGACGACGTGTTCGTCGAATGCCCTTTTTCATGTGCACGTTTCACATTCTACTGTCCACAAAAAAGCGTTCTTTTCAGGATCTCTTGGAAAACGATACAGCTTCCAGCGTTTCTGGAATGATTGGTGCACTGCGGCACGCAACATCCGGGCATGGCGGCAGTAGCGAGCACATAAAACTGGAGGAAACGAAAACCGACCGAACAACCACACGCAGGGCACGCAGAAGGGACCGGGCGGAGATGTCAAAATGGCGGCCACGCGGCCCCCTAGGCCGAGGAGGCGGCACCAGCCCTTTCAAAAGATGACACCGATATAAGCGGGGGCACGGGCATCGAGACACTCTAGCATTCCCGGCACTACAGCACCACATGGCCCCGGCCTCAGCCTTCTCACATCAGCCAGCAGTGCTCATTGTTTCGTCCTCGAGGTTGATTGCGACGGCGGTACTTTGGTAAGCAACACCGTCGATGAAGTGGTTCAGTTTCCTCGTTACGTCTTCCTGATTGAGAACGTGCTCAACATAACTCTTCCAATGCTCAGTAGCCGCTTGCATTGTGCCTTGATAAAAGAGGGCTTGGAACTTGCCCTAAGCACTTGAAGTCGCTCCAAACAAGCTCTATAGAGTGCAGTTTGCAATGGTATGGTATAGTAAAAATTCAATTGTATGCAGTGGTATAGAATGGGCCCTTTTACAGGTATGTTTTTAAGATATCACTTATTAATGAAAACACAAATAATGGCTCGATCGAGAACCGACCTTTGCGGCATGCCTGATCTCATGGACGCCGGGCGTGAACGCAAGCTATTTGATACGCTCTCACACGTAGAGGATAAGTATGACTCTATTCATGACAACGGTGCGTTGTTTTTAGTATAGGTTTTAATTTTAGCCATTGCGTGTGATGTGGGACGGGACCAAATGCCTTTAATTATTTTGGTTTCCTTCTGTTCAGGTTCTTCTTCTGTTCTCTGACTAACCTATTATCACTATTTTTGACCTTAAACACACTACTTTTATCTCCTGTACTATTCCGGGTGGCAATGCATGCCTCCAAAGCAGTTTTCCATGTCAACTTCCAACTTTGATGCCTCGGAAAAAGGCGTTCGTTTTACCCAGTGAATCTCTGTCTGCGAAAACCCCGCCACGGTGGTCTAGTGGTTATGGTACTCGACTGCTGACCGGAAGGTCGCGGGATCGAATCCCTGCCGCGGTCGCCGCATTTTCGATGCAGGCGAAAATGCTTGAGGCCCGTGTACAGTGCGATGTCAGTGCACGTTAAAGAACCCCAGGTGGTCGAAATTTCCGGAGCACTCAACTCCAGCGCCGCTCATAACCATATCGTGGTTTTGGGACGTTGAACCCCAACAATTATTACTACTATTACTCTGTCCGTGAATTTCGCTAAAATCTTCTCTCTGCTATTTCAAGAGCCGATTCCCTGGTTGCTGATTGCTCGTTATCTTTCCTGATTTCTTCCTACGTTCTCATTGAAATATTCCATGACCATGGTGAACCCGGTTCGCGGCCTTTGCATAGCCAAATCAACATCCTCAATCAGCAACACAAATAATAATATCTGCTACCCAATTTAGATATTCTGGTAACTCGTAGCCTTTATAGACGATTGACAATGACGCAAAACAGGAAAAGGGAAATTTATAAAACATAGAACCAGAAAATTTACTGCCCCACTGTTCTTTTAATGTGTGGAGAGCTGCACTGGAATAGGCTTTCGCTTCAGGCGTAATATCTGTGATAGTCTCTGTGGATCAATCTTGTATGAATATAAAAATACGACAAGGGCATTGGTGGTTGCCATGGTGCCGTAATTTTTAAAGCATTTGAAACTTAAAAGAGACAATTGAGGATCGGCTTGTTACATGACCCCAAAGATATTTGTTGCCGGAAGGTGAATACTGAAGAAAAATTGAAATACTTACTGGGTTTATCCTCGTCACAGTGTGCCCGATATCTTTCAAGCACGTGTATAGTTTATCTTGAAAAACAGCTCCTCCCTGCACAAAGAACACATCTTTACTGGTTATTAGTATCGTTGCCTGATGAAAAGAAGGGCGCTACACGCAGCGGCTTCGTGCACCACCATAGACCATCATCACCAGCCCTGTCTACGCCTACACAAGGGAAAATGCCTCTTCGACGCTCCGCCTATCAATCCGGTCCTGTGCTTGCTGCTGCCACGTTATACCCGCAAACTTCATCTCATCTGCCAACCGAACTTACTGACTGCCCCTCGCGCGTTTGCCTTCTCTTGGAATCCAGTCAGCTCCTCTTAACGACCAGCGGTTACTTTGCCAAGGCGCTACGTGCCCTGCCTATGTTCAATTCTTCTTCTTGATGCCGGCTAAGATATCCTTAAGACCGCTTTGTTTCCTGACCGACCATAGTTCCTGAACCCTAAAATTGCCGACAGAATCCAGGCATTGTGGGAATTGATCGTATGTGAAGCGGTGAGCTACCCATGCCGCGCCATTTCCAGCGAGAAAAGCGGGATGAGCTCGATCGACGTCTTTGAGGGGATGCACGTCGACCACACTGCGCTGGGGTAGTCTATAGTTTCACTTAATGCCGCGGTCATGTTCAAGCGAAGAGATCTTTCCCGTCGAGGAGAGAGTAGGCTACTGCGCCCTGCTGTGCATGCCATGAACAGCGTTCTTTGTCGCATTGCGTCGGGGTGAAGCAACGATAGACTATAAAGTGCGGACAAAATGATTACGAACGGAATATTTATAACATTGTCGTAAAAGTGAATAGGCTGCACCGCGCGGCTGTAGCGCACATTCACCGAAAAAGAATTATTAAATGCGAAGCATTTCTTAGCGTACCAAAAACGTCAGCAAAGTAAAAAATTGGGCTAGTTGGTTTTGCAAACTATCAACTGAATAAATTCAGTTGATAGTTTGCGCTTGTGTCCATTTCGTTCGTCCGTCCTCTAGCTTTGTTAGTCCCAGTTAACTGTAGCGCAATTTCCCCCCCCCCCCCCCAACGTACCAAAAACGCTTTGAGCGTTTCCGTCCGTCCGTCCGTCAGTCCGTCTATCTATCTATCTATCTATCTATCTATCTATCTATCTATCTATCTATCTATCTATCTATCTATCTATCTATCTATCTATCTATCTATCTATCTATCTATCTATCTATCTATCTATCTATCTATCTATCCGTCTACGTCTGGGTGTCCTCGTGATCGCCTTCATAACTTAGTGTAGACCAAAATTGCTATGGGAGGGTAAGCGTGTTTGACTAATATGACTGTCTGCTCGTGAGATGCATAACACGAAAATGCTGTCGCGCACGTTGTCAAAACCTCTCCTCCTGACACGTGTGGCTCATACCTGTATACCATGAGCCGCGGTATGCGGGTCACAGGTGATTTGACAGTTCATATCTACCCAGGTACGGCGAGAACAGACACTGCTAATTTAAATGCGAGAGATTTAAGGAAAACCGACGTCGGCAGCGTTGACGCGATGACTGCAAATATTAAAAATACGTATCCCAGCAGGAGTGAAACCTAAGCATTCTGCGTGGTAGTCAGGTATTCTACCACAGAGCCCCGCCAGGTCTTGAAACTGCTTTGGAAAAACACCCTATGTATGCGCCTATGCAGGCGTAACGTCGGTGCAACGCCAACGGCGCTTGCAGTGGTGGCTCTCTAATTTTATAACAAAACAAAAAAAATTACATATGTACTCTTATGATACAGGTGTCATGTTGAGTTAACATCAATTGTGGTTTCAGTGTTGGCCCTGCTTTTATAGCAGTCTCATAAACATTAGCTTTGTACTCCTACGATTCACCAAGCTATATTCAAGCGTTGCACGACCCCGGAGGTATACGATAACGAAAGTTATGAATGATATTCACATCATCACACCGTAAACTGCATTTCGTTTCGATAATACTGACGTCTGTGCTCTGTCCGCTGCGGTGGTATAGCGGTTAGGGTGCTCGGCTGCTGACCCGAAGGTCGCGGGTTCGATCCCGGCCGCAGCGGTCGCATTTCGATGGAGGCGAAATGGTAGCGGCCCGTGTACTGTGCGATGTCAGTGCACGTTAAAGAACACCAGATGGTCGAAATTTCTGGAGCCCTCCACTACGGCGTCTCTCATAATCATATCGTGGTTTTGGGACGTTAAACCCCAGATATTATTATTATTACGTCTGTGCTCTAACGTGGCCGCTGAAGTCATGCCAGACCATAATTTCACCTTTAAACGCCTGTGTAGTCGACGGTCTTGGTAAGACCACGATGTGCACACAACTAGTGCACTTAAAAGACACGCCGATCCACCTCGTAACGCGTGACTCGAAGCCAAAAAATACAGCGGAGTGAATAACTCGCCGAGTCCTTCGCATGAAACCGATTCTCACAGTCACCGAATTTCATAAGTGCTGAGCACTTTAGAGGGCCAGGCTGTCGTATGCTGTCGTATCGGGTCATCGTCGCTTGGCGTAACGCATGCAAAACCACATATAGCATAGCCTGCTGTAGCAATGAGCGCGCGCTCGCGCCATAGAGAAGTCTTCTTCCTCTTGTTCTTCAAGTGCCTTGATGATAATATTGATACGGACAGCCATCAAAAGACGATTATGTTGAAGGACAACGACGACGATTTAGACACTGTTTTGTGCCGCTGCCATTGGGTGAAGTGCCCGTGTACTCTCCTGTAAATACGCTTGTTTACAGCCTTTCGTCGGCGTCTTTTCACGTAACATTTTTCTGGACGTGCAGGGCACCTCCCTTCGTCAAGAAGCTTCGCAGCGGACGCCACCTTGAGCCTTACAACATGGCTCTAAAAAATATGTCGACCACTCCGGCTACAACACCTGCCGCCAACGCGACCTACATCAACGTCACCACTCCTCGCGACCCGGGTGTTTTCTCTGGCGCCAATGGTCAAGACGTCGACAGGTGGCTCAGCCTTTACGAGCGCGTCAGCTCAGGTAAGACAAGCATGAGAGTAGGGTGGCGCCCTACTCTCATGGTTGCCAATGTGATAGTCTACCTTAACGGCACTCCGCGAGTTTGTTATGAGACGCATGATAGTGAGCAGATAAGTTAGGATGTACTAAAAAAAAACATGGTTGATCCCTCCGTCATAGGAATCGGTATAGCACGAAAGTGAAACGTGTCCTTACAAAAGTAGTCGAATGTGTACTCTACATTGATATAAGAGAGCTTGTACAATGTGTATTGGTGTTTTGACTGTTATAGTAACATTTAACGTGGATGCATCCACGTTGACACTTGATAGTACATCTGTATCCCGACGACTAACGTCCATGATTAATGATTAAACAAACCGTTGTGGTCATAGATGATTGTGGTAGCTGTACGGGGAGAGCGGAGTCATTGAAAGCGATGTGACAGCCCGAAGAGCATCACTGATTGGGCGCCGAACTTGGGCTAAGGCATAGCCTCCTATATTTTTTCATGCCCGCGCAGTGGAGCGGCGGAGGCCGTCCGCCGCCCTCGCCCTTCCTCCTCGATTTACGCCTGCCTTCTCCGCAAGGGGCGCTCGCACCCCATACTTCTTAGGGTTCCTCGATGCGCGCGCTACCCTCCGCCGCCGTGGAGGGTGGAGACAACAGCGTCGTCTGCTACGGCGTCCGCCATTACGATGCCCTCTCCGCAAGCCGCCTATAGCCACGATAGGCAGCCAACGGGCGTCGCGCGGCTGCATGCGGAGTTCGTTGTGTCAAAACGAGTGGTATACTCAAACAACATGACAAAAATACAGTTTTCGCATCGGGAGTGTGAAGGTCTCACATTTCTATTCTCTAATCTTTATTTTTAAAGCGACATTAGCAGCTGGAGTTGCTCGCAGCAGAAAACTACCGTCCACGCCAGCCGCGTTAAAGGAGCACTGACACAAAATTTCGAAGGCGAGATTATGAGTGAAATAGACGTATGTGGAGACATAGACAGCGCCTACGAAATATCAAGGGCAAATATAGCCTAGAACATATTTAAAATCAATTTCAAAGTGCATGCCGCATGACTGAGCGAGATGCGAGCCCCTCGCGACGCCGACATCAACGCGGTAGCAATGTAAACAAACTACGTCACGATTTTGTGTTGGCTGGTTGTTGGTTGTGCCCTTGCGCTACCTGCGATTTCTTCCTCCGTGCCTGATGTAGGCGGCGCCCGCTCTCGCGCGCGCCGCTACGTCACAGTTCTGCGTGGTCACGTGGCCAGCTGTGTTTATCTTGCTACCGGAACTGCTCCTGACTAGCTCGGTGCTCTTTGAAACCGAAACTGCGACTGGGCGCTCTAAAAACGTCTGTAAATAACTAACCGTCGCGCACTCGCGCAAACGAGGTTTCCAGCCGTGATAAGTGGGTCGTAAGCTACCTATTTCAACAAAAAAAACAAGGTGCAAAATTTTTGTGTCAGTGCTCCTTTAACACCTTCAGTTAGCATCTTCTTGGGCTAGTCGGTAACTATTTATATTGGTTAAAGATGCGAAACACATGCACCCAAGTCCCATGTCATTTCATTGTGTCTGTGTGTTTTGTGCCTTCCGCAAAAGTGTAAAAACAGTTTGCCTGCCGTGCGAAAAAAAAGTTTAAAAAACAAAACCACGTGCTCTCACGAGAAAGGAGAAAAACTGTGAATGCACACCATATTTTCAGATCTTGGTTTCGAATTATTCATCAGCTACCCCATTTACGGACCGCACAGTATTCTGAATTTTGTTTTCATCGCTTTTACCTTACTGTAAATAGCAGATGGGCAAAAAAAATTGTTGAATACATATCGTACTATTTGTGGCTCTACATACGGCTTTTATGGCATTAAGTCATGAAATTTATGGCATTATATCATGCACACACGCACGCGCGCACACGCATGCGCACACGCAATCACACGCACACGCGTAGAAACACACACGCACACACACGCATGCGCACATGCTCACACACACACACACACCCACACACATGCACGCACAATCGTGCGTACATGCGCACACGCACAGACACACACGTACGCGCACACACACGGCTGTACAGGCATACACAGACACAGACGCACGTATACGTATACACACGCATACACGTACAAACCCACACAGGCACGCAGATATGCACTCACGCACACGCATTCGCACATACGAACACACACACAGGCTCGCACTCACACGTACACATACACACGCATGCGCGCCCACACACACGTACATAAAAACACGCGCACACATAAGTACACCCACACACGCACGCACACGCACGTACACGCACGCATACACACACTCACCGACATGCATGCGCACACACGTACACACACACGGGCACGCGCACACACACGCACGCGGCAACGCACGCACACACAGACGCGCCTGCGCGCACACAGACACGCACGCGTACACGCACACACACGCACGCACAATCATGCGTACATGCGCACAAACACACACGTACACGCACCTACACGCAAACGCACATACGCCGTCACCGTTCGGCAATACGCGTCCGGGAACCAGCTGACAAACGCCAAGGCGTCGTTTCTGGACCTACAATGCGAGAAGAGTGAGTGCCCCGAAAGTATTCTTTCGGCAACGTATACGTTGCGGCGAGTTACGTCGAGCGAGAAGGCCAGCGTAAGCGCGGCGAGTTATAACTCTCCAAATGCTGAAATGGCATAACTTAGGCTGCACAAACACGAACGGTCCGCGGGTTGCCACTTGTCGCGATTGATCTTTACCAGCCACAGGAGTCGCCTTTTCGGATCTTTCGGAAATCTGAACATCTTATAGCCATTTTGCGAGTGGTTTGTGCACTGTGGCACGCAACACCCGGGCATTTTGTCCGAGAAAACACCGCGCACCTGTCTCACTCAACCAGCCGCGACCAGGCGTGGGGAGCCGAATGGCGGCCGCCGATCGGAAGGCGGCATTCACCCCCCTCAAAGAATGGCTCCACCCTCCAAGGGGGGCGCGCGCATCGAGGAACCCTAATACTTCTTGCCTGTACATGTTGCGGAGCGCGCCAAGCATAAGCTCGCTCGCTTCGCTACCACGTGTTGAGGCACCTCGAAGTACCCTACCATAGTGGCTCTACAAGCAAAAGTTGTCCCGTGTCCTTCGTGTTTGCCGCAGGTAAGCTTGTGTGTCTTGCGGAAGCAACGGTTTTAATTATGTTTTTTGTTTGTTTGTTTGAAGTATGAGGGAAGCATGACAGAACTCGCAATCAATGTGTACAGCGCTCGCGGAATAAAACGCGGCTTGTAGAGATTCAAAAACAACAAATGGTATGAGCAATTCCACGTGATAAGAACGTCATATCGCTGCAAATCTGACCGCCAATGTTAACGTGGGCTCTCATGTAAGTGTAAGAGGCAGCGCTACGCCATCGTAGCACTAGTTCAGAACGCTGGAAGTGGAAGTACGTTTAATACATAGCCTTTAATTGTCGATTTTAATTGCTTGAGCATTGTACAATGAATTAAATAAACGAACGTTTATTGTTGAAACACCGTTCTGAGCGTTAAGGTTCAGTGTCACTGAATGAAGCGACCGTTTGTTTACTCGATTTTACGGAACCACATGTGGGTTGCTAGCGCCGTTACAACCTATATTGTTCACTACTATAAAAACCGTGATTTACGGTGCATATTTCATGCATTACTTTTGGCATACCAATTTGGTTTTCTATCTGCAGTGTGGAATCAGTTGGGGCGCCCTGCGCCCGACAAGATGCCGTACTGCTGCGTACCCCGCTGCAAGTCTTCGAGCAAACAACGGACGCCGGGCATATCGTTCCACGAGATACCAAGCGATCCGGAACTGCGAGCGAAATGGCTAAAGGTCATTTCTCGGGACGACTGGACACCGAATACGACGTCGTGTTACTCGACTGTATGCAGCCGACACTTCGGTTCCTCCGACTTCAAGGAGGGCTGAAAAATTCGCAAGCTCAAGAAAGACGCTGTTTCCATCATTTTCGAAGAGTATCCTGCGTACCTGCAGCCTCCGAAAAAGAGACAGAGAAGCAACGCGTCTGTGAGAAAACGCGAGGCAGCTGCGCCAGTGAACACACCACCGCCCAAACGTAGAGCACTTGAGACCCAACTGGACTCTCCTTCGCTCCCTCTCAATGAATTGCCCTCCGTCGATGTCGCCTCTCCAGAGTTATCACTGATGGACTGCACCGCAACCGAATTTCCGCTACCTACAGAAAGCGAGCGCTGCATCACTGCCAGCGTGCAGGTGGACAGAGCTGTGCAGGCGTCGTCATTATTCTCGGTTTCGGCAATAGACAGACGAAAGTGGAGACGTAAGGAGCGAGACCTGAACGCGCGAATTGAGCGGCTCAAGAACACCGTCGACTACTACAAACAAGAACTGCAAAAGCTAAAGGAAGAATGCTATGTGTCGGCATTCTTGCATGTTGTGGAGAAAGCGGAAGAGAAAGACCTGGCTGCGTCAATATTAGTGGAACAAGTGCAGAATTTCGCGAAGAAGAAACCAACGTGGTCTGAGGTGACAGTGCGCCATGCTGTGGTTTTGCGGAACCTCTCGACTCGTGCATACGAACACGTAAGGAGCACAGGTATTCTTCAACTTCCCTGTCGAAGTACCCTCTAGCGCTTTATGGGCTCATCACGTGGAGAAGTTGGCGTGACCGAACTCGTGAAGCAAAGGTTGTCTGCAGAACTCGCTTCTCATCCCTCGTTGCAAGCGAGGACATGCTCTTTGATTGTTGACGAAATGCGCGTAAAACAACGGCTACTTTATCACAAGCAAAGAGATGCCTTCATCGGCGAGGTGGACTATGGTGTCAACTTCCCCAAAGAAACAACGAATGAGCCTGTCCTGGCCAACTCACTCTTGTGTTTCGTCCTTAACGGCCTTTCAGTTTCGTTCAAGATACCCGTGGCGTACTTTTTCGCGAGAAACTGCACTGGGCGTGAGCTGCACATGCTCATGCGACACGTTCTCAAGGAAGTTGAAGAAATAGGATTTTTCGTCGTCCGAATTGTCACAGACAACCACAAGATAAATGTCTTGGCTATGCAACTTCTGTGCAACAGAAGCCTCAAACATTGCATTGACCACCCTCGAAAACCGAATCGAAAGCTTTTCCTTGCATTCGATCAGTGCCACCTGATCAAAAACGCACAATCGCAGTTTTTGTCCCGTGACATCGGAAAAGGCGGCGAAATATCAGCGAACTACTTGAAGAGCCTCTACAAAATGCAGCAAGGCAGCCTTGTGAAGCCAGTACGATTTCTGACGAGAAAGCACGTATTCCCTACGAACATGGAAAAAATGAACGTGCAGAGAGCGGTGCAAGTTTTTCTCCTCCCGTGACAGCTGCAATGAAGGTCTTGCAAGAGCAGGCGGGCCACACGTGCGACGCAAGTTTCGCGGGTGTCGGACCGACGGTGCAATTTATGGACACCGTGCACCGCTGGTTCGTGCTCATGGACGTGAGTAATTGTACCCAGCACATACATCAGAAGAATGCAGACTGCAAGCAATTTGAATCTGCAGGCGATGAACGGCTAATCTGGCTGGAGACAAGCTTCCTAGACTACCTGGGCGATCTCAGAAGTCAGTGCCTGGCGAAGAACTTCCTAACCAAAGAGACTTATGAGGGTCTTGTGATGACAACTCGTTCGAACGTTGAGTGCATTAGATATCTTCTTGAAGAGATGTCTTTTCACTTCGTTTTGACGAGGAAAATGTCATCGGACCCAATCGAGTCGTTCTTTGGCTGGCTGAGGAAATCAGCAGGATCAAATGATCAAACGGACGTCCGCGCCGTGCTCACAGGCATTGAGAAAACCCTCAAGACCGGTGTCGCATCGGCGTCGAGTACAAGCAACATAATGGCACCAGAAGAGAGTGATTGCTTGTCAACGCTACCGCAACAGAAAAACACAAGGGAGCAAACCAGCGATGAATTCCCTGCGGATGCACGTAGAGAGCTCACAGAGCAACTAAACCGAGATAGGCCTCCACTTCCCACTCCAGATGTGGCCGCATTGGCTATGGTCGGTGGCTACCTAGCAAGAACCGTACGAGAAAACTTCGAATGTGAGGAGTGCTTCGCGCTCTTAACAAAGCCAAACGCCTCGAAACCATCGGACTCGCTCATTAAGCACCAAGACCGCGGTGGACTTCTGTATCCGTCCGCACAACTTCTAAATGTTCTCTACGCACTACAGAAGTTCGTCGAAGTTCTTCTAGCGAGAAGAAGGCGTATGCATCACCCTCTAAAGGAGGCTGTGAACAATGCTGCCGAGATACTCCGCGAGCACAAAGCTTTGATGTGTTCGAATCCAGGGCACCAAGAAAATTTGCTCAAACTGTTGCTTACAAAGTTCTTTCGCCCAATATTCACCAATTTCGCCCTGAAAGCGACAGACAAACAAGACGTCGCCAAAGTTTTCGAAATAAAGCCACTCTCACGAAAGACCCTGAAACTGTGAGCTTGATCTCACAGCTGTGGGCCTAAGTGAAAGGTCCAGTTGTCACAATATGTCTCGTGTTGCTTGCTTTCAATGTACTGTGGGGATGGAAAGAAACGCGAACAGTGCGACATCTACATTCCCTGCTGTTTCGCATTTCATTTCCGAGTGGTTGTAGCCTGCATGATAAATAACTATTCTAGCGTCTTTTTATTCCCTCCAGGGTCACAGCGGGATGGAAACATCGCGCCGCACTGTTTGCGTTTCTTCCCATCACCCCTGTACATCATGAACAAACACCAATGCAACCTGCGCATTTATTTTACAGTTGCACCTCTAATGCGAACGCAAGTTTCTCTCCGCAAGCACGCGCGCAACAGCGTAGTCGCGTCGTCTGCTCTGGGACTGGGTATGGGGTGGCAGCGCGGTGTAGTGGCGAGCGCTTGAACTAGAAGGTACGGGCGGAGCGCCTTGCTCCGCTCGCCACTCGGCGGGCATGAAAAAATATAGGAGGCTATGGCTAAGGTCGCCTACTCGCGGCATGTTAGAGTTATTGAACAACGCTGCCCGACTATACTCCATCTTACAATTACCTTGCAGCACTGCCGAAGCTACGAGGAGTAAACAGGCGGTGTCCTTGCGCAGCACATAATATAGTCCCGGGCTTAACTCTCATTATCAACGAGGTGCAAGTGCTTTAGCTGTGCTTTTCGCATGAAGCGTTAAGGCGCTACGTGACACTTTAGGCCGTTCACGCATGCACTTCGAAATTTCTAAAACAATGAAGAGATTACCGGCTGGTAGCCGTAATAACCACCCTAACCTCGGTGACGTACAGCAACATGGCAGCCCCCATACACCCCCCGACCACCCACTACCATCCGAATTCGTGCTTTTTACTGGCTCTCTGCCCGGACAGCAAGAAATAAGTGGCATAATCTCTCATCGCTTAGTCTAATCTAACGCTGAGGGCAAATAATCAGGTATCTTCTTTCGCTATTATTTATATCGCTCGTTTGTTTTGGTGCTGCTAGGACTACTGAGGCGATGCCAAGCCGTAAAAGTGGTTTGATGTTAACTGTGCAGATGTCGCCACAACATTAGCGTCGGTGATGCGTTGACGATGCGAAACACCCTGAATGTCTATATTGTTTTCTGTGCCAATCATTTGCTGTTCCATTCAAGAATGATACGCGATAGCTGCTGAAAGGGCGTCGACCACGCTGACAAAAAAGAACTCGGTGAAAACGCCAGTATGAACGCTGTTATGAAAAGAACCACGCTCCTCACAAACGCCAGTGAACACGCCCTGCACAAGTGGGTTTCTGAACATAAAGAAACAACGAGGTGGCGTTCCCGCAGAGGTTTTTGCGTTTTGTACTAACTGGAGGGAGTAAATATCGACAAGGTAGGCGAGCCGACGCCAAAGAGACGACGAGCAGACGACGCGACGCGGAAGAGCACGTCTCGAGGGGGGCTTTCACCTTTCCTATTGGCTAGCAAGCCCTGCAGCTTCCACAGTGCTGCAAGGTACGTCTGAGATGGAGTATAGAGGGAAACGCAACGCGCGTCGTGTCTTCCGCGTTGGCCGGCTGCGATTTTTCGCGGGCCGAGCTAGGAACATGGCTAGGGACGCGGATTTGCGGCCGCACGACGCACTCACGCGTCGCACAGCTATTTTTCATATGGACGGATGCTATTAGTGTGGATGCTAGTGGTAAGGTCGCCACCTGGCAGTGTGTTAATGCGTCCGCAAAATTGCACGTTTACTATTCGAAACACGCCGAATGGGACGGACGCGTAGAAACAGCGCTTTGAAGGAACTAATCGTGCAGTTCACGGTCATAATGTATTACTTCTCTTTAGGCATGGCCTCCGAGATTAGCCGGCGGCGCGCCGTTAACGGCGCGCCGCCGGCTAATCTCGGAGGCCACGCTTTAGAAAAAACACTGGTAGAGGACAGTGGCAGATATGGCTTTTTATGGCTGTCCCTAGCAATATAAAATGCTTGTTTTTAAAGCCTACGAAGTATGTGACCGTGGCGCAGTGGATAGAGTGCCCGACATCTCTTGTCACGGACCTGAAGGTCGTAGGTTCGACTCCCGGTGACGGAAGTTCTTTTTCTTTGTCTTCTGATCATGTGCATTTTTTCGACGTGATTTCCGTGACGGAAATACGTCACTCAAATCTTGGTAGACACCGGCATAAAACACTTTCGTGTTAAAAAAAGATAAGAGATTTGTTCGGCAAACCTGATGGTCACGAACTAGCTGCGAAAAAGGCGTTGTCGACCCGCGCGCAGACGTCAACAGAGCCGTACGTGATGTACATCCAAGACGTCTTGGCTCTCTGCCGTGAAGTTGACTTACACATGACTGAACATGACAAGGTTGCTCACACCCTCAAGGGTATCGCTGAGGATGCCTTCAACCTGCTCTTCTTCAATAATCTGTGCACTGTTGATGCAGTCATCAAAAAATGCCGGCGCCTGGAACTCGCTAAAAGCAAGGGTCATCGTTCAACAGTTTGTTCACTTGTCAAACAGCGCGCCGACGTCGTCTTGTGCCGATGTTCCCCGTACTACAAGCAACAATGTCAATGTAACCCGAATTGTGCGACGAGAAATTGAAGCCGCTTATCTGCCTACCTGCGAGCCCAGCACCTTGCTATCCCCCCTGCAGTTGCGGTTTCGATGATTCAGGCAGTTGTCCGTCAGGAGAACGCCAACGTGGGACTCCACTTTCTGCTCGGTGAATCATGTGGACTCTCGGCCGTATCCTCGGAAAGCACCCCCCTTACCGCCTCAGTTCAAACGACGTTTCCGCAACGCTGAATGGCGCACTGCTGACGGCAGGTCCATCTGTTTGATCTACCACCGGATTAGACAGATCTCTCGGCATTGTCGCAACTGTTGTGTACAGTACACGTAGACTAGCTACCACCGCGCCAAGTGGCTATTATCGCCCCTCTATAGCAAGGACATATCATGCTGCCACTGAATCTCGTACTCCTAGCCGCCCGTACTCGCGCTCACCTTCGCCCCTATGCCGACAGTCTCGCTCACTCCAGCCCCGTCGCTCCAATTCACCAAGCTTCAATGCACGCTCCCAACCGGAAAACTAGATGAAGAAGCGCCCAGAAGTGCCGCTGCATTGCTCCCTACGCTGCCAAGTCCTCTACTGACCCTTTCGACCAATAGGAACTTCATTGAAGTGCACATCGACGGCGTTCCTGTTCGTGCTGTCATCGACATGGGAGAACATGTATTTGTGATGGCGCTAATCTTCGCACTGGACTGAAAGAAGTTCTAACGCCAGCCACAATGACTGTTGTCCGTGTCGCCGACGACAGGACAGCCTGTGCAATCGGCACGCGTACAGCTCCCGTCGACATCGCCGATCGCTCTACCATCGTTGTTTTCCCGTACTCGCCCTCTGCCAGATTTCCGTATAGAAATAAAGAACCACTTCTCTGATGGAGCACACTCACATTCACTTTTGCGTAGCTTGGCCGCAGCTCGCGTGCTACGTTTTGCATTTGGAGCGCCTGTACGCAGTTTGAGTGCTTTATGGTCGTACTTTCGCCGCTTTGTGAAAAATTTTGTGGACATAGCATGACCACTTACTGAGCTTTTGAAAACGTCCCATTTATATGGGGCGACGCCGAATCTTTCGCGTTCGCTAATTTAATCCGGCTCCTTACAATGCCGTCCGTTTTGGCCCACTTCGATCCTTGTGAACCAACCGATGTTCGCACCGACGCCAGTGGACACGGCATAGGCGCAGTACTAGCAAAACGACAGCATGGTACTGATCGTGTCATAGCCTACGCCAGCAGGCTCCTCACAACTTCGGAGCGCAATTACTCTATCACTGAGCGCGAGTGTCTGGCCCTAGTTTGGGTGGTTGTGAAATTCCGCCGATACTTATATGGGTGACCCTTCTCAGTCGTTACGGAACCATCACGCGCTCTGCTGCTTGTCCTTGGTGAAGGATCTTGCGAGACGACTTCGTCACTGGGCGTTACGCCTTCAAGAATATTCTTATTCTGTCATCTATAAGTCTAGCCGCCAGCACATGGACGCCAATTGCTTGTCTCGTTATGCAGTCGACGAGCCCGATGAAACCAACCACGACGCGCTCAATTGTCTTTTCTCTGTCTCGTTCCGGCGCCACCGCAGACGAGCAGCAACGCGACCTTTCGCGGTGAGCACTCATCAACCGTCTGCAGACATCGCCCAACGACGCTTCTGAGCGCCAATCCGTCCTCCAGGATGGTGTATAATGTCATTACTATACTATAGCTAGGGAAATACGACTACACAAACGACGTATAAAAGTTGAAAGAGGAAACAAGCGAGAAATAGAAAGAGAGAGAAAGAGAGAAAAAGAAAGGAGATAAATAGGAAGAAAAATAGAAATATTTAGAAAAGAGAGCAAGAAAGAAAGAGAGGAGGAAAGAAAGAGAAAACCCAAGAGAAACGAAGAAGGCTGCCCGGCTCCGCAATTCCTTCAGGCTTGGTACCACCAGGGCGAAGCTTCCTTCATATTTTAGGAGAAGACTTGTGGCGACACAATCTGCGCACAATACCGCGCAGCATCCACCTTGCTATCAGGCAGCCCGGCGTGACACGACCACACGCTTCACTGCAATCGGATAAGCCGCAGCGCCACCGCAGCGTCACCCAAAGCTGACGTCACCAGCGGTGGCTACAAAACCAGGCTGCCAAGATTGGAAGCGCATCATTTTGTTCCACTACCTCTGTCGAGCGTAGCGTCAGAATGCTCTCCCGAAGCTACTACTGTAGTTGAATAAATACCCGTTACGTTTTCATGTTGGGATGCGTCTTTCCGTCGACACGGCATCCCACATCTGGTGACCCGGAAACCGAACTAACCGCACCGCCATGGCCGACCAAGAAGCCCTCACCGCTCTTTGCCAGCACGTGCAAAAACTTCAAGAGGAACTGCAGACCCAGCAACAGCAGCATTCCCGCAACGTCTCCCCCAAACGAGGCCGTGCCTGCCCGCTCCGCTGAGGACGTCGGAGCTCCTACAGAAGGCATCCCGCACGCTGCCTCCTGGCGGCTTGCTGTCAAGCTTCCGCCTTTTTGGGTGGACTCGCCCGAGGTCTGGTTTGCCCAGGTCGAGGCCCAGTTCTCCCTGGCGCGCATCACGCAAGACCGGACGCGCTACGATTACGTCGTCGCCCACCTGGACGCACGTTATGCCAACGAGGTCCGGGATATTCTTACCAACCCACCAACGGCCAACCTCTACGAACACCTGAAGACCGCACTTATCCACCGCCTGTCGCTCTCGGAAGAACAGAAGATACGACAACTTCAGTCCGCAGAGCTTGCTGAGCGCAAACCTTCGCAGCTCCTGCGCCACATGCGTGCGCTCGCGGGCAACACGCAAGTCCAGGATTCTTTCCTGCGAGCGCTTTGGCTCCAACGACTCCCGCCGCACGTCCAGGAAATTCTGCAGGATGAGGTTAGGCTACCTCTCGACGAACTTGCGGAGATTGCTGATCGCGTCGTCGAGGCCTTCTTGCCGCAGTCATCGCCCACCATCCAGGCTGTCGCTGCACCACTGAACACCACGGAGCTCGCGCACCACATCGATAACATCGAGAGACGGCTCCGCTCCATTCAGCGACACCTCGATCAACACCCAAAGACGCGCCCACGCTACCACTCTCCAAGCCGTGACCGTAACACCACCTCACCACAACAGCCTGGTGCTCACGACCGGTGTTACTACCATGGGCGATTCGGTGACAGAGCCCGGCAATGTCGACCGCCCTGCTCCGCCAACAAGAAACGCCAACAGCAGCTCGCTCGTAGAGACGGCCGCAAGCTGCCAACCCGGAGGCTCGTAGAGACGGCCGCAAGCTGCCAACCCGCAGGCCGTCGCATCTTCGTCACCGACCAAATCACGAAGCAGCGTTTCCTTGTCGACAGTGGTTCCGACATTTGCTGCTACCCGCGATCCCATCTTCAAGGTCCTCGCCCACCGACATCTTTCGAGCTCAGCGCGGCAAACCAGACCACAATCAAGACGTACGGCTCGCTGCGCCTGCACATCCAGCTCAGGAACCTACGCCGCGACCTTCATTGGAATTTCGTCATCGCCGACGTCGCTGAACCAATAATCGGCTCGGACTTCTTGGCACATTATAACCTCCTGCCGGACTGCCGCCACGATCGTCTCATCGACGCGACAACGGGACATTCCACCCCAGGCCAGCGAACGACCGCACAACAGCCAAGCATCAAGGTACTCAGTGTCGACAATCACTCGCCGTACCACGCCATCCTCGCCGAATTTCCCGGATTGACGCGCCCCAGCGGACTGCCACGTAAAGTGCACCACACCACCGTGCACTACATCCGGACCACCTCAGGCCCCCCCGGTTTTCTGTCGCGCCCGTCGCCTTGCCCCGGACCGCATGCGCATAGCCAAAGCAGAGTTCGAGGCCATGGTCCACGAAGGAATCGAATCGCCCGCCGCTCTGACAGTGCATGGGCCTCGCCACTCCACCTTGTTCCGAAGAAGACCGAAGGCTGGCGGCCCTGTGGGGACTACCGTGCCCTCAACGCGCGCACCATCCCAGACAGGTACCCCGTCCACCACATACAGGACTTCGCCCATCGCATTCATGGCTGCCACGTGTTCTCCGTGCTAGACCTGGTGAAGGCCTACGCACAGATACCCGTCAATCCTGATGACGTCCCGAAAACGGCAATCATCACTCCCTTTGGCTTGTTCGAGTTTCCCTTCATGAGCTTTGGCCTGAGGAACGCTGGACAAACCTTCCAGCGCTTCATCGACGAAGTCATCCGCGGCCTCGACTTCTGCTTCGTGTATCTTGACGACATATTGGTCTTTTCACGCGACGCCGACGAACACCACGGGCACCTTCGTCTGTTGCTCCAACGCCTCGACGACCATGGCCTACTCGTCAACGTCCAGAAGAGCACGCTCGGCGCTTCCACCGTCCATTTCCTCGGCCATGAAGTTTCGTCAGAGGGAACTCGACCTTTGCCTGAACGCATCTCTGACTTGCAGAAGTACGCTCAACCCACCACCGCTAAAGACCTTCGCCGTTTCCTCGGTATGCTGAACTTTTATAGACGTTTCTTACCGCACGCCGCCGACTACCAGGCGCACCTTCATGATGCCTTGGCTGGTCTACGAGGCAACCAACCCGTCACGTGGACACCGACATTGGTGAAAATTTTCGAGGAATGCAAGGCTGCTCTCTGCACCGCCACGCTTCTCTCCCATCCCGTTCCTGACGCTCCCTTGGGACTCTTCACGGACGCCTCTGGTTTCGCCATCGGCGCCGCCCTCATGCAACGTGTGGACAACACCTGGCACCCCTTGGCATTCTTTTCCAAGAAACTCTCAGCTCGGAAGACGACCCCTTCAAATGCCAGTTCCACCGACGAAACCACGACCGCTGCCCCGACGAGTTCGCCAGCTTACTACAGAGAACTTCTGGCCATATACGAAGCAGTTCAACACTTCCGCCACGTTCTCGAAGCGCAGCACTGCACTATTTACACCGACCACAAGCCTCTTACCTACGCCTTCTCTCAACGTCGCGACAAACTCCCGCCTGTACAGCAGAACCAACTCTCGTTCATTGCGCAGTTCACCACCGACATCCAACATGTCAGCGGGAAGGACAACGTAGTCGCCGACGCGCTTTCACGCGTAGCAGCCGTCAGCTCGGTGCAGATAACGGCGGACGTCCTTGCCGAGGCTCAGACTACGGACGCCGAACTACAGGAACTTCTCAAGGGCGGGTCCTCACTTCAGCTACAACAGGTCCCCATTCCAGGGTCGACAACCACTATCCACTGCGACATGTCGACAGGACGAACCAGGCCCTTCGTGCCCCTGGCCCACCGCCGTGGCCTTTTTGACCAGCTTCACAACCTCAGCCATCCCGGCATACGCGCCTCTACACGTCTCGTGGCTGACCGCTACGTCTGGCCCTCCATGCAGCGGGATTGCCGCAACTGGGCGCGCTCCTGCATTCAATGTCAACGCGCTAAAGTCACCAGGCACGTCACGTCACCACTCGGAACATTCCCTCAGCCCTCTGGTCGGTTTGAGCACGTCCACCTCGACATCATAGGACCTTTTCGCCCGGCTGGACCCTATCGCTATTGCCTCACCGCCATCGACCGGTACACTCGATGGCCCGAGGCATGGCCCCTCGAGGGAATCACAGCGGAAGACGTCGCCTCGGCCTTCTTCACCGGCTGGATTGCTCGTTTCGGCGCCCCCCGCCGCGTAACCACCGACCAAGGACGACAGTTCGAGTCGCACCTTTTCAGGCTCCTCGGGCTGACCATCGGTTTCGAACGCTTGAGGACCACCAGTTACCACCCCTGCGCCAACGGAATGATCGAGCGTTTCCATCGACAGTTCAAAGCAGCCATTATGTGCCACCCGGACTCAACCTGGCTCGAGGCCATCCCAGCCGTCATCCTCGGTCTTCGCGCCACCTTCAAGCCGGACATCCACGCTACACCAGCAGAGCTCGTCTACGGGGAACCGCTCCGCCTCCCAGGCGAATTTCTCACTGCGCTGCCTTGCAACAACGCGACGGCCGACCCCACCGACTTCGTCGCCCGGCTACGACGCACCATCGCCGCCCTTCGCCCGTCACCTGCAGCTCACCACTGTAAGCCCACACCTTTCGTCTTCAAGGAGCTTGCAACGTGCACGCATGCTTTCCTCCGCGACGACACCGCCCGCAGGCCCTTCCAACCACCGTACAGTGGACCCTACCTGGTCGTTCATCGCGACGACAAAAACTTCACCCTGCGCATCATCGGGAACGAAGTTCGTGTTTCGATCGACCGGCTCAAGCCAGCATTCATCGCTCCTGACGAACCAGGCAACACCAGTACACCTAAAGGCGCCCATTTCCAAACCTTGACATCGCAGCCTGCTGCTGGTGTCACTACACCCTCTGGACGTCGCGTGCGACCGACAGACTTCTACAAGCCGTGATGGCTCTCCACTCCGCGGGGGGGTGATGTGGCGACACAATCTGCGCACAATACCGCGCAGCATCCACCTTGCTATCAGGCAGCCCGGCGTGACACGACCACACGCTTCACTGCAATCGGATAAGCCGCAGCGCCACCGCAGCGTCACCCAAAGCTAACGTCACCAGCGGTGGCTACAAAACCAGGCTGCCAAGATTGGAAGCGCATAATTTTGTTCCACTACCTCTGTCGAGCGTAGCGTCAGAATGCTCTCCCGAAGCTACTACTGTAGTTGAATAAATACCCGTTACGTTTTCATGTTGGGATGCGTCTTTCCGTCGACACGGCATCCCACAGACTCGTCTAGGCCGAGGCAGCGCGTGAGGGCGACGCGATAGCGTTACGGAGGAAATGCGGTTTTGGCCGCAGCACGACAGATGACGTTTCCGGGGTGTTGCGATCGTTTAAATGCTCTTCTATGGAGGCGACGCATAAAAATCGGGATACGCCTCGTACATTGTAAAATTTCTCAGATTTATGTCTGTAACATCAATAGGTAGATCTGACAGATATTTGAGCTGCAGCTACTAACAGATACTGCCCGAATTATAGACGGCACAGCGCTTGAAACGAGCTGCTAGTAGTGGCCGCTGAGCAGACGACGTGTGCCACATGCACTGGCCTCTCGCTACTTGCTCGCATGTTGTGCGCACGCGTGCTTAAGTGGCCTTGGGAGGGAATGTTTCGAAATCGGGCAAGCAAGCTGTCGCGCATTTCTTTGCATTTTGCAGGGTTTATGTCTCTTGCGCTGGCGGCGCGGCGCTGACTTCTCGATCTCTGCGCGCACTTTTCACGCCACCATAAAGGAGAGCGATTTGCAGATTTTCACCACTGCTTCTTCAGAATGGGGCAGAACGGTGTCGTGCCCAACTAGAACAGTGGCTACGCATTTTGCAAGGAGAAGGTAATTACCTTCAAAGTTGCTAGTGACTCAGTGTCGTTGGAAGCATTGGCTCGTGCCATACAAATGAACGATCGAGAGCTCACGCCCGGTGTCTACGTTTGCGAAAACCACTTCTCGGAGAGGAAGTCCCGTAATTCGTTGAAAAAATTCACAGGGTCCCCTAGGCATAAGGCTGATACGACTGGAAGTCTAAAGCCATGTTGTTCTTTTTTTTCAGTTGATTTTTCTTCAGGAGTCTCCTTAACGAATGTAATATTGCGTGGCAGAAGCGTAGAATCGTGCCAGAAGACAAAACATGTGAATTGAGCAACGAGGGAGTGTTTTAAAGGCCTACGCTATAGTAGCCCACACATTACAAAGCGATCAGACGTATTTTATCATCATCGGCTACAAAAGCATCAACAAAGTGAGCAGCTGCGTAGGATCGCGTGTTGCTTTATGGACGCGTAGTGGGACGCGTAGTTGGCCCGCGTAGTGGACGAATAAATATCTCTAATATTGATTATTACGACCATTATAGCGAACGAACGACAAACATTTTATTCAACACAAATAAAGGTTAAATACTTCCGCACTGCTCAGAACGTCATTCGCGTCTGCCGATTTTTCAATTCCGCCGGGATCACTTTCTTCCACTGTACTATCGCGCTCAGTATGAGCTACACCACGCGAGCGCGTGGCCGAGCGCATTGCAAGGTTGTACAAGGGCGCCGATCGCGGCATATTTTCGAGTTATTGGGAGAGAGTTTGCTTGTTCCTGCGAATGCGCATAGCCCCCCACTTGCTTGCTTTCACCCTTGAAGTTATCATTTTAGAAGCTGGTATCACGACAGCACAAAACGAGGGCGAGCGGGAAAGCAAGTGGAGGCGATGCGCACTCGCAGGAACAGCCAAACCCTCCCCTGATAACTCGAGAACATGTCAAGATCGGCGTAACTGTACAACCCAACTGTGCGCTTGGCCACGCGCTCCCGCGGTGTAGCTCATACTGAGCGCGATAGTACATCCCCCCTCCCCTCCCCCCCCCCCCCCCACACACACACACACGCTGTCGACGCCTTGCGCATCTCGTCCGTACTGGCGCGTCTCGCCCATGCCGCTAGCAAACTCTCAAGAACAGTACATTCTTTGCGTGTAAAGCCACCGTTCATTGCATTGCGGAGACGCGTGGAGAGACGTAAATTGCTTGCCAGAAAGCTTTTACAAACGACCGTTGGAGTTCTCCGCGTCAAAGACATTCCTTCTTGCGGTACTTGAAACGCCACTGATGTAAGTCCCGCACAACTGTTGAATGACATGCTGGCACGTAATGATACTGAGATCGTCGTTCCGAATTATGACACGCTGACGAGTACACGACAAATAATTCGAAACGGTGCGGTGAAGACGCAGTAACACCATGAGGGCACATGATGGCTGCAATCGGCTGCGTGCTTAAAATTGTTGTGAACTCTTTTCAATGCTCTCTGGAGCCGACTTCATGGAATTGAACAGAAAACTGATTACCACGCGATTCGGTACTTGATACCACTGTGCAACGGGCCGCCACAGGCAAGGTAGAGTTCAAGTACCACACAGCGCCAATACACGAACAAATTCAGTTACAAACATTTAGGTAAAACAGAACAATGGTAGCATTTTTAAAGTAAGGGAAGTTGCCATAAATTTTAATATTTGTGAACCGGAATTAAACCGTAGCGAAATAGACGCACATGAAACCTGTCAGAAAACTGGTCTCTTCACTTCGTTTCGACGTGGTGTTACAATAGAACCATATTCCACTCTATAACCACATTCCTTCATTAAAAGATGCAGGTAGCCGTTCCAAAGCTCCTTCATCATTTCTTTCAGTATATTTTTCTAAATTAATTTTGCTCGATGAGCCATTGTCGCTCAAAGTCAACGTCACCAAAAGGTGCTCACATTTTTGTTGTCTCCTAGGAAAGCGTAGCACATCCTTGTACCGGCGCACATTCTATCCACCTCCTGAAAAATGCAAGTTATTTCAGAACTGAAAGCTTTGTCGGCACAAAAAGCGAAATGACACATGTTGCTGAGATGAGACAAGCGTTGCGACTTCTGAAACCGCAGTGGTACGTACTGAAACACCGGAACCAGCTAAAATGAACACGTGTAACGCCGAATCAAAGGCCTCCGTGTGAGGGCGCTGTATGTCAGAAATGATAATGACACATTTTAAATGCGAAGCATTTTTTTGCGTACTGCAGGCACATTTAGCGCATCTATCTATCTATCTATCTATCTATCTATCTATCTATCTATCTATCTATCTATCTATCTATCTATCTATCTATCTCTATCTCTAGCCGCCTACGTCTGGGTGCTCTCGTGATCAGCCCCTTACCTTGGGTAAACCAAATTTAGTGTGGGAGGGTAATATGGTATGACGAATATGACTCGCTCGTTATGACATGAATAATGTGACAATCCCGTCGCGTACGTCGTCAAACCCTATCCGCGAGACACGTGTGGCACATACGCATATAACACGGGCGCGTGTGTGCCACAGGTATGCGGGTATGTGCCACGGGTGATTGACAGTTGATATCTACCCAGGAACGGCGAGTGCACATATTGGTAATTTTAACGCGAGGGCGTTAAGAAAAAACTGACATCGGCAGCGTTGACCCAACGAGTGCAAAGAATAAATGTCAGGGTCCCAGCAGGAATCGAACCCCAGCATTTAGCGCGTCAATCAAGTATTCTAGCACAGAGCCACGCCAGTTCTGGGAACTGCTTTTCAAATAGACCCTAATGTTCGGGAAGCGTCAATTGTGGCGGCAGTGCTGGCTCTCCAATATCATAAACATTACATATGTACTATTCTGATACAGACGTCACGTCGGGTTAATGTCAGTTGTAGTTAAGCGCCATCCACTCAAGTTCATTTATGTAGCAGCGTCCAGGGCTACCATCCTCGCGAGAACAAGCGCCACATGTCAGCTTACCACTTCTGGTGAGGCTAATACCCATGTTGCTGTTGGCATCGTTACGCAACCGTAAACAACTGGTTATATAAAACATATGCGACTGTTCAAACTATGTCTGTGCGTACAACATTTGTACATATCTTTAGCGTCATTTCATACGGTCTCGCTCAATAAAAAAAAATTGGCCGCGTATCTGCGTGCTTCGCTGCAAATGTCGTCGAAAGACGATAGTCTTGTGCCGACTGCACTGCATGAGCGGCATGAGTAGCACAATTTAATAGCTGGGCTAGCCGCTGGGCTCGTTTTTCGGACGTTTTCCGGGCACGCTTAGACGGACGCCGGCGTTTCTCCGCTGAAATTTGGTCGTCGGTCTTTTCTCTGCGTTCTCTGATCATGTCTTGTAGAGTGGGTCGTATTTCATTAAGCGGCCATATATGTTTTGCCTTGCCTGAGACAGCGCTCTTCTACGATGAATCAGCCGCATCTGGCTGGCATTGATAAAACAGAAGAGCACGCCATCTACAGCGCTACCGGGGAACATCGGCTTGTGTTGAACTATGCTGCTGCCAGGTGGCAGCACCACAGCGTCGAAGTTAAATCACTGGGCGGAGACTTGTTTTGTACACAGCGGCGCATTTTCAGCGCCGCGTAATAAACACTAGGATCTTTATAATTACGTATCTATAGATTTAGTTTTAAAGGAACACTGTGAATAGTACTAAGGTATTGATGTTGTGCCTCAGGTATGCGTAATATTTGATTTTTAATTGCCCACGCTCACCCGTATGAACACATGTTTTCGGTCAAGATTGGAGGTCGTAAGGCAGGGGGTTAAACTTTGGCCAGCTAGCTGAATCGTGCGACGTGCCGACAAACAAAGAAACAGACAGACCAAAATTTTTCCGTTTAGGTATCCCAAGAAAGACTATCGTCTTTAAAAGTTACAACACCGTCCCCTTCCCTCCGCATGCTTCGCATAACGTCGATTCCCAAAATACGTGAAATCTGCCGAATTTTTAAGTGGTTTTTACTTTTGACAACCAGGATTCACCGAAACTCCTTCCCATCACTCTTTTCGTGTTTTTTTTTCTTTTACTTACCTTTTGTTCTTACTTTTTGTCTGATCATGCTTCTTCTTTTTCTGTTCTTTCTCTCTTTTGTACAGACACTCTTTCTCTTTTTACTCACAGATTTCGGCACCCAAGCTTATCTCAATATCCCCCCCCCCCCCCCCCCCCACTCATATTTTTCTTCTCTGTTAATTTCCTTCTCCCCGCACTTTCTCGGTTTCGCCGTTGTCCTCCACGCCTCCTCTGTTTTAGTTGGAGGAAAGGGTGCGAACCGTGCACCTACGCGCGATAACGTAGGCCAACGGTTCTTTTGCCAAGCTATGTCTGTAAAATGAGACCCTCCGGTTCAATCGCACCCTTTGCTGTCTCCCTTTCTAGTTTGCCAGGGCTTGGCGCTCATGGAGCTGCTGGCTGACACCTCAGTGAAGCGTCCCGTCTCATCTGTATCCGCAGTGTACAGGCTTGCGGCACTTATTCGGAGGAGATAAGCGAGGAAACTTTCATTTCCTGGTGTTGACGTGCGCAGAAACATGTTGTAAAATATGATTTGCACCAGTTTTGAACAGGGAAGCTGTTAAATGTGGCCTTAAGGCATCCGTTAACAAAAAAAAAAAGAGTCCTGCTGTGCCGTTGCCATAGAAACCGCCACAGCTGCGCGGCACCTGTGCTAAAAATAGCCGCCAAGCTGTCGCCGCGCCGAGGAGGAGCCGCCGCCGAGCCGTCGCTGTAGCAACCGCTACAGTTTTTGACACCGTGGCCCAGGGACAGCGATTCCCACAGATTCAGAGTGACAAACTGCGCGTATTCAGTAACCGCCCATACCCGTCTCTTGGTTGCCGCTTCTTCGACCAAGCACGCTGTATCAAATCGCCGCCGGCGTTGTGATTCCCGTGTTGTAGCACGACGAGCTGAGAATCAAGCAGCTTCGCTGTGCCAAGCTTTGCGCAACTTAGTGCAAACTTCGCGCATTGTTTTCTTACGGACTGCGTTTACCATGAGGCACTGATGGGTGCTTATGAGCATACGAAGTGCAAGAAACGAGGACGCCGGAGTATCATTCCACAACATTGCTGCGAACCTCTAATTGCGCCAACAATGGCTAATTGTGAACGTCGCAAAAGAAAAAGGAGCCGAACAGAGGATCGAATTACCCCTTCGTTTGCAGTAAGAACTTTCTTGCCTCTGGCTTCAGCGACAATACCGAAATTCGACAACAAAGAAGCGGTTCCCTGCGCGTTTCCGGGCCATTCTTCGTATATGACACCTGCCCTTACCGTCGGACGCTATTATTTCTGTATTCAAAAGTTAAGCTTGAACACGGCCATACGAAAGCTGTTAAAAAGCGGAAGGTTTTAAAAGTTGCCTGCTTCGCCCTTGCTACCCTGGTATTGTGTCAGTTTGGGCCAACAGGCCAACATTCTCGAAAGCAGCTCTTACTTTGAGAAGTGCCTCAGGCGTTGCTTTTCGTGACACGTAATATACCGTTGACGAGCCGGTGCGTACCGAAATGTTAGGTTGCTGTACAGCGACGTTCCCGGTCAGAAAGTTTGTGTTCTTCTTGACAGATCTCGAGTGGTGTGTCGGCATCATGCTGTTTTACAAGAAATTTATTTGCAAACCACGAGAAACCAGTGGGTAACGTACTGTTCACGTCCTTGTGTACATCCCCGTTGCGATGTGCAAGAACGAAGACCCAGGCCACAGCAAGGAGCTCCTTGAACTCTTGTGCCACAATTTCATGAAAGCACTGCTGCATAAGGCGCACTTTTAATATCGCAGCTAAGAATGCAGCTGCCAAGATATAGACCAGAATTTTCATAGCTTGCTGGGGGGCAACCATCTTTGCTGGGGGGGCTGCTGATTACGTAGAACGGACGACTACGCTAGCGTCCAGCCTGCTGTTATCACATGATAGCCGCCAGTCTTCGCTAGCCATCAGCTGTGACGTAACCATCCCGCAGCCCCTAAGCTGGCCCCGCGTACAGATGACAACTGGGGTCAAGGTTTTGTATGCTTGCTCTGAACGTGGGTGCGAGAGTAAAAATATTCTGGTCAATACGCAAAGAAGTCATTGTGGCGGAAGCTGCTAAAATTGTAGTATGCCAAGTGAATTGCTGCATTATTCACATATTGAGATAAGTACTGGGAAGAAACGTTGGATCGTTAAACGACCCATGAATGTGGTTCATGCGTAACAAATTTGGGTTAGTGGGAACGAAATGTCGCAGCGGTCAGGGCGCCAGTGTCACGCAATCGTATCGCTTGTATCACATGAAATATTCGCGATATAAGGGCTTGAGCAACGCTTCGTTAGAGTAATTTAGGAGCTTAATAAAATGTACTGTAACAAGCAGTTGACAACCAACGTGAATGGGAAACTCGGGCACAGCGCGTATGTTTCGTCAGCCTTCTCGGCGGCGGTGCATTGTCAACTAACAGCGCAACGCCGCGGGTAGCACGTGAACCGAGGCGTCCGCGGTGGTCCCACTGTGTGGCGCCGGAATTGACAGGTATAGTTTTATAAGAGAGGCGTTGGGTAGCCAGTTGCTGCCTCGCAGAAGACAAGACCGCGTGTCGAAAGGTTGGCTCTAGCGACAACCCGTTTTCGAAGGACATTTCATTGCTTCAAGGACACATCAGGGTGTGTAAGGGAAGAAGTGCGTGTGAATTACACATATCTGTCGAAATCATGAGGAAATGGGCATGGAAAGAGCGTGAGACGAAAAGACATGACAGCCGGTAGTTTTTAAAGGTGGTAGATTGGATGCCAAAGGCTAGATAATTAGGGCAGTGGGTGGTAGAATGCTAGGAGGGAGATGTCATGAAGTACCGTAAAATGAGGTTACTTTGTGACAGATTTCCTACGTTTTCATTCTCTCGCTGAACAATTATCAACATAAAGGCGAATGAATAGTGGCATAACGTTGCTGAAACATTCCCTCACACGATGGTATGTTCTACAAATCCGCATTTTCAATACAAACAGGTACATTCAGGTTAAAAGCTGTCACAAAGTTGCCCCGTCGTGTGGGGCAACTTTGTGACAATGTTGTTGTTGGCTGAATATGATTGGTAAAAAAAGGGCTCGCATAATGTTACCCCATCAAAAGCTTATTTGCGATATGTACAATCGCTGTCAGTGCTTTCTTCTGGGCTGTCGTCAAGAGAAGACCTCTTCCTAGATCGTCTAGCTCTGATATCGGAGGAAAAGCTGCCCTTCTTTCCGATTGTCGGTTTTCCTGTCTTCCTCGCTTCTTCTACATCGGCAACCGATACGCTTTACACCGCTGGGATGTTGAGCACCTTCCTTCTTTCAACAAAATAACATATAATTTAAATTAAAAATAGAGTGGGTAACTTTGTGACAGTTGGCGTGTCACAAAGTTACCCCGCGAAGTATCAACATTTCAGTTTCCTTTCTATAAACTTCAACATACGTGACTTGATTAAATTTATATTACAGTTTATTTTAACTTACATATTAACAATCACAAGTACATACCTGTTTTCGCTGTTTTTCTCGTGCGGACGGGTCGAGCGCACAAAGTTTGCGGTGCTTCAACAATGCGCGCTAAAACTCCATTGAACATGTCGGCGTCTAGAGGGGGCCCCGGAGCGTGGGAACTTCAGCCGGCTGCCGCTACGTGACACGGCATGTCAGGCGAGCTTGTTGAGTGGCTTATAGTTTTTCGGCAGCGCCTGGTCGTGGCGCACGATTTAAAGTACAGAAAACCGAGCGCGTGTCACAAAGTAACCCCTGCAGTCACAAAGTAACCCCATTTTACGGTATATGTATGCCATATGCGTGGATAATGTGGACGCCGCAAGCATAGTAACGGGTGAATTTGAGATGTATGGGCGACGCGCTTGTGGCGCATCGGGTGCAGCAGCGTTGCTGCTACTGCTTCTGATGATCTTGCTTCAAAGGAAATACCAATGCATTTAGTGGCTACTATCGAGTGCTGTGTCGCAAGTGTTGCTGTCGCAGTAGCTGTCGCAAGCACGAGCGGAACCATCTAGTAATTTACGGCTCCCGTGTTTGAAAAGGGGGGCATTATTCATGCGACTGTACTTCTCGAAATCACCCGCGATTTTGCCTTGAAAAAACAGAGCTGTACAAACAGCGTACGCTTTAACAGGAAACCAAGTGACTCTGGTTTTTCGCATACGAGAGAGAACCGCGTGGTCGTGGAACCGATTGACAAGCGAGGTTCAGGGCAGGATATTCCATTCTACGAAGTTTTCAAAACTCTGGTTATGAGGCGCCTAGGAGAAAAAAAAACTTCCCCATCTCCCGCTAAAGGGAACCATGTGTGGATGCGAAGCAGCGGGGAGATGATTAGCTTGAGCGGGAGAAACGTCGCCGCTCCCATTTCACGGTAGCGGCCTGAGCGCTCATCGCCGCGCTGCACAGGAGAGAAATGAGGCACGCGCGCTACGTCATTTTCATACCGCGGAACTACCGTGGCGCCCCCCAACGGAGTATGCAGCTGTCGCACCACCTGTCGCGCGCCGCTCCGTAGAGGGCTCCAAGAGGAGAGAACCGTGGGAGAGGAGAGAGAGAAGGGACGCGTATGCGCTGTGTGGGTGTGGGAAGCACCTCCGTAGAGTAGAGGATTTCTAGAGTAGAGAAAGGGGGTGAGCGTAGCAGAGAACGCGCATGCGCTGTGGGACGCGGGCGCCGCTCCGTAGAGTAGACGATTCCTAGAGTAGAGGAAGGGGGTGAGCGTAGGAGAGGAGAGATAGGGGGAGGGGACGCGCATCCGCTGTCTGGGTGTGGGACGCGGGGGGCCGCTCCGTAGAGTAGAGGATTCCTAGAGGAGAGAAAGGGGGGTTAGCTTAGGAGAGGAAAGAGAGGGGGGAGGGGACGCGCATCCGCGGTGCGGGTGTAGGGCGCGGGCGCCGCTCCGTAGAGTAGAGCATTCTTAGAGGAGAGAAAGGGGGGTGAGCTTATGAGAGGAGAGAGAGAGGGGGGAGGAGACGCGGGTGCGATGTAGTGGTGGGGGGACGCGGGAAGGAGGGACGGACTAAGCCCCCCACCAAACACATGCAAGCAAGATCGAGGAATGGAGTCAACCTGTGCGACACACACCACCTGCCTAGCCATTGCTAAGCAGCCTCTCTCTGCTCTCGGCCATGACTCTGGTGACTGTAGTGGTGGTTGACGGCCTTATATTGTACTACAGTGTCCTGATTCGCATAGTGGGTGCTTCCCTACTTCATCAAAGTGGCCGGACGCGGGACGCGGGACGGACGCGGGAGGGACGGACATAGCCCCGAGCGTAAGATGCTTCGCATCTAAAAAAAAACATTGGTGGTACCTCGGTTTTCTCGTATCTCGGCTTTCTTCTTTAACAAAAAAGTGTTTTATGCCGGGGTCCACCAAGATTTAAAGGAGCAGTGACATCAACTTTACGCATGTCGCGTTTTTAGCGTCAACGTGTAGTTATCGATCCCCTAGTAACGATTCGGTACCTATAATGCAACAGAGGGACGAATTAATACATCTAATAATGATTATTAGGACCAGTATCGAACGCAATTCAAAACGGGAACAAAGCCCGCCAATTTTTAGCGCTGCCAACGCTGCCAAGCGGCCACCTCCCGCGGTCACGGCCCATCTGATCACGTGGCCGCACGAAATGGTGACGCGAGTTTCAGCTGACATTTCGTCTGCTCGGCACGCACGTGTAGGCATGTGTTCGCCACCCCCATCGTCGTCTCCGCCGTCAAGAGCGTCCACAAGCGACGATGAAAACACTGAGGAATATGGAATCGCTGCGATTTGCGACGTGGTGAATCATTTACGGTTCGATCCTCTTCAGAGTAGTGATTCTGATATCGACGCCCGACCCAGCAGCGACGAGGAGGCAGCTGGAGACGCGTGCTTGGGCCGTGCTGGCTGGCAAGACATATATGTCTTGCATATGAACGCATATGAACGCTGCGTGCGTGTTACTTCTTTGAAATGATATTTCTCTGAACCATGCGTTCCGTACTGGTGCACTTTGATCGGTTATTGTCACGTTTGCGTCTACCTAAGCATAACCAATGTGTCGTAAACACTGGTCAGCTAGTGAATGTTGCCATATGTGTCAATTGTAATGTATACTGCTCATAGACTGAAACGCGACAAAAAAAAAAGTGAAACGCGGAGGCCTGGCGTTTTGATTCCGTGAGCGCGTTGTGGGGTAGCGTTTCGCAATGGCGCGCCATACTTTTCGCTTTTTCTCTTATTTGAAGAGCATGATTGCAGCGCACAACGGTTCCACGGCATGCTGGCACGTAATGCGATGGAGATCGTAGCTTCGAATAATCACCTTCGCGCTCATGACTCCACGACAGTCCACACGAAGCGGCACAACGAAAACGCAGGATTCACACGAACGCGCTGCACGAACCAGGCAAAACAAAACAAGCGACGCCGTTGCCAGGCAGCCTGGCGTCGCCGCCAGGCGGTAGCACAAGTAGGCACCACGAGGAAAACATTAAAATTGTCGACGTCAGCGTTGCTCGCGCATCGTCACTCAGCGCCTGAGGCGTGGCCTAGACGCTAGCTGAACACGTCAAAATAGTGTCGATGTTACATGGCACGAACGCGCAGTTGAGCCTTTGCCCGCTCTTTGCGCTCGATTTGAAATTTGGTGTCACTGCTCCTTTAAGTGGCGCATTTCCGTCACGGAAATGACGTCGAAAAAAATACACATGATCAGAAGACAAAGAAAAAAGTTCCGTCAGCAGGAGTCGAACCTACGACCTCTAGGTCCGCGACAAGAGATGCCGGGCACGCTAGCCACTGCGCCACGGTCACATGCCTCATAGGCTTTAAAAACAAGCCTTTTATATCTACCACTGTCCTCTCACAATGCTATTGCTGAAGAGAAGTAATGCATTATGACCGTGAAATGCACGATTAGTTCCTTCAAAGCGTTGTTTCTGCGCGTCCGTCCCATTCAGCGTGTTTCAAATAGGAAACGTGCAATTTTGTCGAAGCATTAACACACTGCCAGGTGGCGACCTTACCCCTTGCATTGTCCTCACTCATAGCATCTATCCATACCAAAAAAAACCGGCAGATCCCACGCACAGTGGGAATCGATATAATGCGAAGCCGCCAGCAAGGAGCAAATCATGCTGTACATAATATGCATATCATTATTTACATGTTAGGACCTGTCATTTGTGTTTGTAATACAGTCACGTCGCGCAATACAAATTTTGGCGTATATTAAGCTAGCGAACTGGACGCAAGCGCACCATGAGCGTGGCATGTAAATGGAATTGCAGATGACAAGCATGCCAAGATTTTTCATGTTACCACCTGCCACTTATGTTCGCTTGATTTTTTACCTCGAATCGCAGCGAGACGCGAGACCCATCTGCCTCCGTTTCGCATGCGTTCGTATTCTCGCGCTCTGCGCATCCTGCAGACGCCATCCGCGTTCCAGCGTATAAATTTACGGACACTTTGTCAATTCCAAAATGTGTTCCTCGAACGCATGTACCCACTAAGACGGGGACGGTAAGAATCAAACTTGATGCGCGCGTCTCCTTCCTTGCATGATTAGAGACGCTGGGACCAGCGACGCTACGCAAGCAAAGCGCGAGCGCTGTAGAATCCAACGCGACCGGCGTCCGTTTGCGCGCCCCGGCGCCCGCCTGGCACCGTGCCAGGGCACGGCTGGAGGGACGGACGGACGACCGGACGGACGTGAGCATGAGACATTAAAGGCTTTCGCCTTAAAAATTTCCTGTATATCAAGCTGGCGAAACGGCCATGAGAGTGTCATGAGCGTGGCATGCAAGTCATGTTGCACATGAAATGTCATGATTTCCATATTACCACTTGTTATTTATGCTCGTCATACAGTCAAGTCACTCAATACCAAATTTGGTGTATATGAAGCTACCGAAACGGCCCCGAGAGTGGCATGAGCATGGCATGCAAGTCATGTTGCACATGACATGTCATGATTTCAATATTACCACTTGGCATTTATGTTCGTCATACAGTAACGTCACTCAATACGAAACTTGGTGTATCTCAAGCTAGCGAAACGGTCACGAGAATGTCATGAGCGTGACATGCAAGTCATGTTGCCCATGACATGTCATGATTTTCATATTACCACTTGGCATTTATGTTCGTCATACAGTCACGTCACACATTATCGAATTTGGTGTTTATTAAGCTAGCGAAACGGCCGTCAGCGCGCCATGAGCGTGGCATGTAAATCATGTTGTACATGACATGTAGGTCATGATTTTCATTTTACCACCTGATATTTATGTTGGTCATGCAGAAATGTCTCATCATACCAATTTTTGTATATATCAAATTAAGAAAACGGCCTCAGAAGCACTATGGCCATGACATGTAAATCATACTTTTCATGACAACTTAGTCATGATTTTCATGATATGACCAGTCATTCATGTTTGTCATATGGTCATGTTATGCCATACCAATTTTGGTATAAATACCCTTAACGATATGGCCAGGAGAGCGCAAAGTCGTAGGCGGCTAGATAGATAGATAGATAGATAGATACGCTCAAAGTCGCCGAAGTTCGCTAAGAAATGCTTCGCATTTAATAGCTGTGCGTCGCGTAGCCGTATGCGTGGCCGTAACTCCGCGTCCCTAGCCATGTTCCTAGCTCGCCCCGCGAGAAATCGCAGCCGTCTAACGGGGAAGACACGACGCGTGTTGCGTTTCCCTCTGGTCGGGCAGGGTTGTTCAATAACTCTAACATGCCGTGAGTTGGCGACCTTAGCCCAAGTTCGGCGTCTAATCAGTGACGCTCTTCTGGCTGTCACACCGCTTTCAATGACTCCGCTCTCACCGTGCAGCCACCACAAGCATCTATTAACACAAAGGTTTGTTTATCATTCATCATGGACGATAGTCGTCGGGATAGAGATGTACCATCAAGCGTCAACGTGGATGCATCCACGTTAAAGGGTGCTATAACTGTCAAAACACCAATAGACATTGTGCAAGCTCTCTTATATTGTCGCGAGAGGAAACGACGAACAGGAACTCGAAGCGAACGGTCGTTTACTCGGCCACAGCAGCCATTAACTTCTTCGTTCTCTTCCGCTGCCACCACTAGCGCGTGGCATTACCCTCTCCCCACAAAAAAAAGAAGAAAAAAAAGAAGAAGAGACATCGTATGGATGCCGCGGCTCACATAACAGTGAAAGCTTAGCCAAAAATGTTTGTGCTGGTTGAAAAGCACAAGCGCGAAATAAAAGAAACGAGGAAGAAATGTGCAATGGTCCTGAAGGCAGGCTCTGCACCACAAAGTTCGTGACTTGCAATCAACGCGAATGGCACGGCTTCATCCTGGAGACGTGAACAACATCCGAGGAGCGTAGTCTACGAGAGCGGTGCGATGTGTCAGCAGGGATAACTTCGTAGTTAACTTCACCGATGCGATGAAAAACTCTGTAGGGTCCAAAGTACCGGCATAACAATTTCTCTGAGCGCCCTCGCTGACGTATGGGGGTCCAAACCCACACTAGGTCACCCGGTTCGTATGTTATAGCTCTGTGATGGGTGTTGTACCGGCGAGCGTCTTGATTTTGCCGCGACAAAATGCGTAAGCGCGCAAGCTTCCGGGCTTCTTCGGCACGCTTGACAAATACATCTGTATCCGGGGTAGTCGTGTGCGGCGGAGTTGGTTGCAGCATGATGTCAAGCATCGTGGTGACGTCGCGGCCGTAAACCAGACTAAAAGAAGCAAAGCCGGTGGTTTCCTGAAGAGCCGTGTTGTAGGCAAATGTGACGTACGGGAGGATTTCGTCCCAATTCGTGTGATCCTTGGTGACATACATCGAAAGCATATCTGCAATCGTTTTGTTAAGACGTTCGGTTAACCCGTTGGTCTGCGGGTGGTACGCAGTGGCTGTTCGGTGTGTCGTACCACTCAGCCGCAGGATATCTCGGAGCAACTGTGCCGTAAAAGCAGTACCACGATCTGTGATGACGACAGCGGGGGGCGCCGTGGCGGAGAACGATGTTCTTGACAAAAAATTTAGCCACATCGAAAGCAGTTGCTCGCTCAACGGCTTGCGTTTCGCAGTATCTAGTCAAGTAGTCGGTGGCGACAACAATCCAGCGGTTCTCAGCACTAGACTTCGGAAACGGGCCGAGTAAATCCATCCCGACCTTTGCAAAAGGTGCGTGAGGGGGGTCGTACTGGCTGAAGCAGACCGGCTGGTTTCATCGGTGGACTTTTGCGGCGTTGGCAAGCTGTGCAAGTCTTGACGTACTGCCTGACGGTTTTTGTAAGTTTCCGCCAGCAGTATTTTTGCTTGATCCTCGCCAGAGTACGAGCGAAGCCAAGATGCCCGGACGATGACTCGTCGTGGCATGCACGCAAAATGTCATCACGAAGAGCAGCAGGAACGACTAGGAGGTAAACAGTTTTCGTTGGATGAAAGTTGCGCTTGTAGAGGACGTCTTTGCGTAGACAGAAAGATGACAAGTCACGCGCAAACTGACGTCGGGGGTTGTGGGCGACGTCTCTCAAGGTATTCGATCAGTGGTTGCAGTTCTGAGTCTTCGCGTTGCTGCTCAGCCACGTTTAATGATGCTAGTATAGCAAGGCAACTGAAGTCTTCGTCCGTGTCTTGCGCAGCGGTCTCGACGGGTGCGCGGGAAAGACAGTCGGCCACGGTGTGTTTCTGGCCAGACTTGTAAACTATCGTTATCAATGTGCAGTAAACATTCGACTACTTTTGTAAGGACACGTTTCACTTTCGTGCTATACCGATTCCTATGACGGAGGGATCAACCATGTTATTTTTTTCTTTTTAAGATTTAGAGGCACATTGCACAGATGTATTTATGTTCTTGCGCCGGATGCGTGGGCTTTATTGAATGATTCAAGAAAATAGCTAGATTTGATCTATTGATCACTTGCATTTATTGTAATCACATGATTGCGTTGTTGTATGGGTTCTATGGGGGGGGTTGCCATGGGTGAGCGGAAGATGAAATGAGAGCTATGGAGGGCGAAAGAGACACAGATATATATATATATATATATATATATATATATATATATATAATCTGAGAAAGAGAGATATAGGGAAAGAAAGAAATAAGGAGATACAAAAAAAATTACACCATCTCCCGGTAAAGGGAACCATGTGTTGATGCGTAGCAGCCGCGGCGGCGTTGACGCTGGCGCTCATCTCAGCGTTGCGCAGGAGAGAAAACTGGGGAGGCGCAAAGCACGCAGTGATGAACCGGTGTTTCCTACTGGAACATGCCAATCGCTGCTAATGGGCAATGGGAGACAAAAGACTCCGACTGGACACAGAGACCCGCAGTCGGCTTTTAGTTAACGCGCACGCTGCGAATTTTTATTGTTCAACAACGCACAGCAGAAATCTCCCACCGGCACCACCTTGCAGGTCAAGATCCAGTGCCATATATACGGGGTGGCCAGTGAACGGTTGTGCAGCGCGAGCAGTCGGTTTTTTCAACCAAGAAACTCGCTAGCAGGCGCTGCCTGCGTCGGCGTCGCGAGGCGAGAGAGGGGGGGGGAGCTAGGAGAGGAGAGAGAGGGGGGGGACGCGCATGCGCAGTGGGAGTGTGACGCCGCGGGCAGGGATGCCTAGAGGAGGGGGAGAGGAGGTTTTTTATTTTTATTTTTTTGAAAGGGTTTGCGCATGCGCAGTAAGGGTGGTCACGCCGCACACCACCACCACCACCAACACCAACCACCGGATTGAGCTTCGCCATAAGATGCTTCACATCTAAAAAAAGGAAGAGAAAGAGAGATTGAAAGAAAGGATTGGCTCTGGCTTAACTCAGTTATGCCTGGGTGTGCGTAGCGAGAGATACGGTTAATCTTATTGTTTAGCTTGGTTCTCTCTACGGTTACTCTTCTCCACGCATGTGGCTCGTTCTTCCTCCGTCTGCTCGGCTCACTGCCTCCTCTTGGTTTTGTTCTGACGACGAAGCCTGGCCTCTTTCAGTCTCTCCGACTCACTTTCCATATCTGCCGACGAATCCCACCGAGCCGCACCTCCTATATACACGATACAACACCGGCTCCTCTGTTGTTCAATGCGGTTTCACCGGCTCCTCCTCTGACGCCATGCCAGATGGAGTGGCGGGAGGCGATGCCAGCTGCGGCGCTAGGCAACGGCTCAGCTCGCCGTGTGGCCACCGGCCACAGCAAAACAGCGAGAATACGGCCAATGTAGCTGTCGCTACAAAAAAGTACTCTTTCTCAGCGAGGCGGCAATTTAACCCGGGTAGCCACGTTCCAAAGGACAGCATTCACAGATGGCACACACTAGCAGTTAGGTGTTGAAAGTTAGGTGTGGCTTCGCTAAAAAAGCGCGCTTCCCCTTCGCTGAACTTTGCAATGAATTGTGGTGCCCCGGCAGCTCTTTTGGTCATTGGTACTAGCGATAGCGCAACCATCCTTAGTTTCTTTCGTCTTAATGATAGCGAGGATTTCGACTACACCCCTGTTTGACCTCCAATCCACTCTACTTTCTTGATGGCCGTTGAAGTTACGCCGAAAACTTTTCGTTGCACCGCCCGTTACGTGCTTCTTAACAGCTTCTCGAGTTTAGAAATGCTTGCTGTTGGGCTTCTAGGTTCATACTTGTATTGACCAAAAAACCATTGTCACTCCGCGCAAAGAGAGAGAGAGAGGAGAAACATTTATTCATACTAAGGCTTTGAATGGTTATGGTGGGTGGTGCCCCTCTTCCAGGGCCCCACTGGCTACAGCGGCTCGCCGGGCCTGGTCAAGGGTCGCCAGTTGGCTTCCCATTTCCAGTTCCGCGAGTCGCGCCTCCCACGACCAATTCAGGGGAGTGTTGTTCACCAGAGGCGAGATGGCAGCCTCCGGACGTTGTGTGCACTGATATGTAATGTGCTCCGATGTCGGTGTTGCTTCGCACCACGGACATTTGTTGCTGTATCTGTGGGGGTACATTCTGTGTAACCTGTGTAAATGTGGGAAAGTGTTTGTTTGCAGGCGACGCCAGTCCCGTGCTTGTCTCCTGTTTAGGTTAGGATGAGGGGGGAGCTTTAGTTCGCCTACCTAGTCTTTGAAATTCGAGGATTTCTCTTGGCGCGCCAGGTGTCGAAGTGTCCTCCCGGGTGGTGTGGTCCGCGACTCGGCCTGTCATGCCTCGAGCCAAACGGTCCGCCCGTTCGTTCCCCTCAACTCCTGAATGCGCCGGGCACCAGGTCACACCATGATCCATTGTGAGAGCCGTCCCCAGTATGCGTAATACGCAGTCCGGTAAGACCCCGCCAAGGAAAAGACGGCAGGCGTCCTGTGAGTCCGTCAGAATAAATGCCGACTCGCGCCTGGCCTCCGAAGCGCGTAAGGCCAAAGCTATGGCCGCGGCTTCGGGCGTTGCAATTGATCTCGTGCGAATGGACACTGCAGTGGTTGTGCGCCCTTGGTTAGTCACAACGGCAGCGAAAGCAGGGACCATAGTTGCGTTTCTATGGTAGGGACTCGCGTCTGTAAAGTACGTATTAGGGTCGTCCCGCCGCTTTTGTAAGGTGGCCGCCCGGGCGCGTCTCCGCGTCGCGTGATGAATTGGGTGCATGTGACGGGGGATCGGGGCCACGTGGATCCTCTCTCGGATTTCAGACGGCAGTAGCGTGGTCTCATCACCGCAGAACTGTGGCGAGAGTGGGTAGTGTAATTTCTGCAAGACCGAACGGCCCTGAGGAGTCCTGTTAAGTCGTTCACGCTGAGCCATTAGCGTGGCCGCTGCATATTCCTCGTATGTATTTGCCATGCCCAATTCATGCAGTCGGGCCGTGCTTGTGTTCTCAGGCAGGTCGAGTGCCGCTTTACAGGCGATTCTGATTAGTTTGTCTACTTGTTCAATTTCGTGGCGCCGCGTAGTTTGGAAAGGCAGGGCATATGTAATGCGACTGATGACAAAGGCGTGTACTAATTGCATAGTGTCTGCTTCAGTCATGCCCTCTCGGCTACGGGCAACTCTCCGAATAAGCCCCGTTACGCTCCGGACCGTGCGTCTAAGATTAGAGAGCGCTATGCTTACGCTGCCTGTTTCTTTATGTGCATTCCCAGTACGCGCATGTGGGAGACCCGCTTGATGGGCTCTCCATCCAAGGTGAGCTGCAGCACCGGAGCCCTGGTTGCCCGGGTATGTCTGGGTCTGATGTGGATGTACGCCGATTTGGCTGGAGCGCACTTCATGCCAGCTCGCCTCATATAAGTTTCAATGGTGTTGATGGCCCTTTGAAGTGTATCTTCTCGGTTGCCGTATGATCCTTTGAATGTCCAGAGCGTAATATCATCCGCATATATGGCGCAACCAAGGTCTTGGTCCTTCTGCAAGTCTAGGGCCATGTTACGTAGACCGATGTTGAAAAGTATTGGTGACAGTATGGATCCTTGAGGCGTGCCTTTATCCGGCAGGCGATACGGGGCAGAGCACGCTGAGCCAAGTCCTATTTGCGCCGTACGGTTGGTCAGGAAATCTTGAACATAGTGAAAAACCCTCTGCCCACAACCGACGTCGCGTAATCCGTCTAGTATCGCGGTGTGGGAGATGTTATCGAAGGCCTTTTGGATGTCGAGTGCAAGTACAATTCTATCCATACTGCCTGGTGGAGGGTCGAGAACCTCGTCTTTCAGCAGAAGGAATACGTCCTGTGCAGAGATTCCTCTGCGGAAGCCAAACATTGAGCCAGGAAGGCGGTTGTCTTCTTCTAAGTAAGCTTCAAGCCGGGTTAGAATTACGCGCTCGAATAGCTTGCCCATGCACGACGCGAGCGATATGGGTCTCAGATGACTGAGCTCACGCGGCTTGCCTGGTTTTGGTATCAGAACGATATTGGCCGCCTTCCATTCAGAAGGTATTCTCCCACCAGCTTTCCAGACTGTATCATTGAAAAAGTCGACAAGCTGTTTCAGAGCTGCGTCACTGAGGTTTCGCAGCATAGCGTTCGTGACTTGGTCCGGTCCGGGTGCAGTGTTCCGCTTGAAAGTCTGCGCTGCTGCGTAGAGCTCGGGGAATGTGATCGGGGCATCCAAGCTCGTGTTCTCCGGTCCTTCATATTCTCCTCCGCGCAAAACGACGTATTCAGCGCTGGAATGGATCTCTTATGTGCGAGCTGTATAGTTCAGAGCAGAACTCTTCTGCCACCTTCAAAATGCCTCTGAAGTTGCTCGTAATTGTGCCCTGCTTATCTTGTAGCGCGTGCATTTTGGGGCCGCCATAAAGAAGTTTCTTTTGGGCTGTTTCGATGCTGTTGCCTTTTTTTATTGATGTGCCTTGTACTGCAAAAGCTCGTTCATTTGGATTTCACGGAACCTAATAAATTCCCCAATTAACGGAATGCCGAAGCTTCGAAAGTATCAAGAAAATTATAAACTATGGTCTATAACGTCAACACTCATCCATTTTCTTATTGAACACCTAAATCCTGTTCTTATTGCAGCGTAGAAGCCGCAATTCTCGTCATCCATTCGACTTTCCCAGTGCGGTAGCGGCACAAAAATTCTGTGCCTTAATTAGATCGAGTCGTACGCTAAGCCCCCCCCCCCCCCCCCCCCCTTTTCCCTTTATACGTACCGCCCGCGCCAACACCGCCACGCGCACTTGAGGATACTTTCTTTCGCCGGTAAAATGGTTGGCAACTGATAATTCATCCATCGCGTTGTAGTAAGCGAGTTTCATGCCAGCATGGCACCCACGCCAGAGAGCTCTTCATCTTCAACAGCTTGCGCCATGCTTCAATTTTCTGACACTGTGCACGCATTGCAGCGTCAAAACGAACTGTGGTCGCTTGCGTGCGCGGAGTTCCCCTTCAAGGTTCACCGGAGCGCCTCGCTCCCATTACAAAGTATGGGGCAGACTTTGCCCCCCCCCCCCCCCTCCCGCTCACGACGCGACCACAGGCAGTGTCCACGCAGTTCTGAAAGGACATGCGCGGCCTACGCGCACAAGTGGCAACAAAACTACTGCACGCCGCATGCCGCTGCGGAAGAAACCTGGCTGGCTCGCTAATGCAAAATCACTGATGGCGACGAGGCAGTTATGAATGCACGCTGCAAAAACGAGACACTTCATTTTCCCAGTCACTGCATACGACGCCGCAGTTGTCACAGGCGAACGTCAATGCAAATAGGCACGAAGCGTTTCGGCTGTCCTGTCGTTACCGTACCATTGTTAATCATGACAATGGCGATGCGGACTGCGCCGCCTCGTTTCGGTTGACCGCGAACGCCCTTCCCTCTGTTTTGCGTCGCATATTTGCGGCGAGAATCATCCGAATCACCCAGGTTGCTGCGAAATATGGCCGAATCAACGTGTTTCATTCCATTAAAGGACGCATCCTGCCGGGACCAGAGAACACGTGCGAATTATCCCATTCTCCGAATTAACCAGGGTCCGAAGCGACATTTTATTGTAAATCTGTTTGTGACCTACTTTCTTCTTGTTTATCAGCTTTGTAAGCTCCGCGAGTTCTATATGAGATCTTCAACGAGTCACTATCATGCGTTGTATTTTCTTTATTGAGTCTTTGTGGAGTGGGTGAGCTTGCTTACTTCCTGCGTCAGAGCCTTAGCTCCAACTTCGAATGATACTTCAGAGATCCGTCTGGTTACTGTTCCCTTCATGTCCTGTATGTCAGTATATTCACGTTATTACATAACATCGCATTGTTCTCAGTCAGAACGCTAAATGCATCTGATTTTGTTTTGAGTACGTCTGGATTGGCCTGTTCCTTAGTGGTCATTTTTGCTTTTGTTCTTCTCAGATTAAGGGCTGTCCTCACGCTTACTAGCCCATGATCACTTCATTTCACTTTGCCTATCGCTGCCTGCGTGGGTCCCCGTATAATATGGTTGCCTCAAACTTTCCTCCCTTGCCAGTATTCAAAGCGAATAATCCGTGGACAAGGCGACTGCGAAAGCTTTCGCTCATAGCTGGACAGTATCGCGATACAAGAGTATCGCGATAGTACCTTAAAGATAAAGTGGCGAGTTGGGCTTGTTGGTACATATTTACGGAACACCACAGCGCAAAAAATACACGACGGACGAAAGGAACACAAACGACGACGACACGCGCTGTCGTCAGCGCGTGTCGTCGTCGTTTGTGTTCCTTTCGTCCGTCGTGTATTTTTTGCGCTGTAGTGTACCTTAAAGATACTTTTGAGTATGTGCAGTTGTGTATCGAGATGCATTTGAAAAAATGTATTTGTATCTGAGTAGTGAAGTACTTTTACGATTTATCGATTGCACCGCGATACTATGCAGGACATGGGTGTCTCGTTAGATTATTTTTGGTTGGAAATGAGCTGAGATCTGTCTCTAAGGCGGGAATGAAGGTTTATTTATTTATTAACGCGATAGCGTTAAAGAGCTCGTTTCGCAGAAATTCCGGCGTCGGCGGCGGCGTCGTTGGTTGTGAGCGAAAAATCATCATCTTGTCCGTGACCGAAAAATGGAGAAAGATGAAAATAAAATAAACAATAAAAATTTCCGGGTCCCAATGACGATCGAACCCGGGTCGTCTGCGTGGCAAGCAGGTGTTCTACCACGCAGCCACGCTTCTGCTTGTGATTACATATAACACAACTTCCTCTGCTTGGAATTGCAGTGAAAATAACTTTCATGCTTTGCAAACTCGCGCGTCCTGTATACAGGCGTCACAATACAACATGAAATATCGCAGTAATATTGCGTGGTACAAGCGTGCATAGCCATCGGGCGTCAGATGTGAATATCATAACGACATAGTGGTTCAAAGCCATGTATCCATTACAAAAGGCACACACGTTACTGCGCGTATTCCCTTAAGACCACGTAGTGGGTGCATAGCAAGTTCGACAACATTTCACGCGAATAATTGCTCGTGGTTTAAAGCAAGCTACCCATTGCATAGTATGCACTAAGTGATGGAAGTACGGACTAGGGACAGTATAACCCCTTCAGGCGCAACGTCCACATATGTGGACGCGACTTGTTTTTGCCAGTTCCTCAGACTAGTCGGGAAAGAAAGGGCAAGATACATTGTGCACAGGAATAATTGAACCTTCTGCATAGTCAATGTGTCCTGACTTGACCCCTATGTGCTGCATACGACTGCAGCCGATCACTTTTATGAAGGCACTACGATGTTTGACGGGTCACTGGGCTTGCCGCGTTCCAGAACCAACTTCTTAAGTATTATTTTTCTTTGCTCAAAATGAACAGAGCCAAGAACGAACTGCGTGTGCATTTTGAGCCTAAGATTACCTTCTTTTCGTGTAAAAATCGTACTTGAGTGGTTGAAGAATGATTAAATATTTAATTATACGCTAATTAAGGTTAATTAGCATAGCTCGCAAAAAACAAGATATTTCTTCATTTTCTTTCTTGGAATGTAATAACGAGTGCCTTAGAATTATGTTGTGCGAAATTTAGACATTTCTGGACAGTGCATCATAATGCGCGCCTGAAGGGGATAACGCTATCGCGTTCAACTCTTAAAGGCGAAGCTTAAGGGTCCCCCAATTTTTTATTTATTTTTTTACCAAGACAACCAAAGACGCGCCGCCGATCGGCGACATAGGAAGGGCGGCGATGGTTTCTCAAGCACAGAATGGCCCATGTGGTAAAGAGCGTGAAGCCGCCAACGGCAGAATCGCGGAGAAAGTGTTGTCGGCCTCTGGCGACGAAAGTCGCGCTCTCAAGGCCAGTGCAGCACGCATAATTTTTTTTCGGGTAGCATTACGTCGTGACCATGCGCGGATACCACCTTGAAACGGAGGCTTTGCAACGCTTCGGGTGCTTTCATTTCTCAAAGCGGCGGCACTTCCAAAAGTAGTCCCCGTTGTCGCGGCGGAAGTCACCATAAGGTGGCCAGCTTTCAGGCACCCCTTCAGCATGTCAGGGTGCGTTCCTAATTGACTTCCAAGCATTAAAGTCTTTTGTAGTACCAAGCTACCCCACCGCCGGAGCCGACTTCGCATGTTGTGGCTTGCGTGAACGGGTGTTGGTAGCAGCTAGAGTTGCTACTGTAATGCTACTGAAAAGAATGGGTAGTCTTTCTCAATTCCCTGGTGTTCGTTAGTGATGCGAGTGATTTGCTTGTTAAACAATGCTGTTTCTAGCATGGCTTATTTTGTTGTTGCGAAGTATGTCGATTCCGGCGTCCAATGTTCGTTACTCTTGGTTTAAAATGTTGAACTTTTTAATTGCAACTAATGCCTGTAATAACGTCCATTATTACCAGTTATGAACTTTGTAACCCTCCCTCTCCATCAGTAATCTCTTAATGGCGCTGAGGGCTCTGTATAAATTGAATTGAATTGAGTTTATTTGCAACAAGGTTGCGGGCATGACCAGGCAAAAAAGCTGCATTGAGCAACTTGAGGGGAACCTGGCCACCTCATACAGTTAACCGCGGTCATAATTAATAAACAAGGGTATTGTGCAAACATTTCAAAAAAAGAGACAAAAATAGGCGTAGTGATGAAGACGGAGAAAAAGAAAAAAACAGATGAACCCATGGCAGCACAAGCAATCACATAATTATGTCGCGTAGCATTTTTAGCGAATAAATAAATAAACTACAAGTTTAAATGCACTGCCGCTTTATTTACAACACATGCTGCTCTTAATAAATGTCTTTGCGGAGTATGAGCATCCCCGAAAAAAAGCATATTTCAGTATCTGTACTGCTGTATCTTTATTACGGAATACTTTTTGTCTTTTTGCAAAAGTACCCCGTAATATCCCTTCACGTCAAAGGCACATGTATCTCAGTATCTGCATTTCAGCCTTCCAAGCCATGTATTTGAATATCTGAATTCCGGAATACGTTTCCGAGTATCTGCCGAGTCCTGCTTTGGCTAAGATTCAGTGAAGCATGTCTTGTAGTATTTGTACTTCGAAACATTGTAGATGTAAATATGTAAACATCAAGAAAGTAAGATATTTCTTAGCTCTATTATCGTCGGATTAACACTACAAGTCTTGGCTCACATGTCCTAACTTAAGTCAAGAAGAGGTAAGTAAAATTGCAGATTTAATTCCTCAGAAAAACTCCTCTTAACATGGAGCCCTCGAGAGAAACCACACTAGTGCAGCATGATTAAGAGTGGCAGGCTAAACTGAGGCGAAAATATGCAATTGAATGCATACCTTTAAGGCAGTACGAGCTGGCACTTCGAAGGAAAGAAATTCGTCTTTGCACGAAAAAACAAGTGTTGTGGCCAGCTTCATTGCTTTTGCTTCGTCCCACGGATCTAGATGGGGAAAGAACAGTGCTGAATTTACATAAAGCTGTCGAAATATTAATTTCGTGGGCGTCTATCTCACAGACTTAAACTATTTTTTCATCGTTGTCCTTGAGCCATTTGACTGAGCAGGTGTGAGTTCCCCCAAAACTCTGGTGCAAAGCGTGCGCAGAAAGTAGTTGACCTAGGGAGGTATAACCCATTTACTTAGAATGCATTAGGAATAATTAGGATTACGAATAAGTGAAGAAGTATTAATATGGGAAGAGGCCTATTTATCTACGCGTCAACAGGCCGTACGAATTGAAAACTACACCCCCCAAAGACCACAACGCATGTACTCAGAGGTTCCCCAGGGATCTCTTTTAGGACCAATTGGTTTTATGATATATGTTGATGATAAACGTTCAATAGCTTAGGTTCCTATTAAATTGAAACTTTTGCAGATTACTGCTTGATTTATTCCCAGTAAATTGCGCAAATGATCGAGTTAATTTGAACAGGGCCTTACAGGCAGTAGAGGAGTGGTGTAACACGGAAGTAAATCGTGGTGTACACGGAAGTAAACACACGGAAGTAAATCGTAGCAAGAAAACATTTATGCATATTCACTGAAGTGGGCGGGAACTGCCCTCGTGTATCACATTGGAAATCACTCTTTAAATATTGCTGCTTGTTTCGAATACCTAGGAGTTGGTATTAGAGAAAGAAAGAGAGAAAGAAAGAAAGAAAGAAAGAAAGAAAGAAAGAAATAAATAAATAAAGAAAGAAAGAAAGAAAGAAAGAAAGAAAGAAAGAAAGAAAGGAAGAAAGAAAGAAAGCAAATTTATTAGAAGGCAGAGAGTTCGGTCATACGCAGACATTGCAGTGGCTCTCACATATAGGTAACATCTGTTCTAAGGCAAGCAAAAATGTATTTGCTAAAAAAAAAATGGAACATGCCACAGTGGATGTAAAAGTAACGGCTTACAAAACATTCATTAGACCAGTCTTAGAGTAGCCTTATATTGTGTGGTCGCCTCACAAGAACGTTCTGAGGACAAAGATTGAGAGAATACAAAAATCAGCAGTCCGTTTCATATTCAGTAAATACCGACGCAAATGCTCCGTCACGGCTTGGTTAATGTCCTCTGAGCTTGCGCTTTTGGAGTATCGCAGGCGCAAATCTCGCCTAAACTTTCTTTTCTATGATTATAAGCGGGCAAAAACAAAACAAAACACAACAAAAACGAAGATATATATCTTCAGCCCCTTCGAAGGCAATGTGGCCGTCTTAATAATAGCAGAGCTATTCAACCTTATTTCAACGACGAATTCTTTCCGTCCCTTTTTTCCCAGACACAACAAAAATATGGAATAGTTTATCCTAATGCGGTTGTTAAGCATATAACGTCGGTCGATTTCGAACATGCTGTAGGCAGTTTACTCTGGTTGTGCGCGCTAAATTCTGGTGCAAGCACTTATTTCTCGATTTTTATCTCTATATTCACTGTTGTTTCTTTTTCGTTTTGCTGATACGTGTTATTCATGTGTTTTTCCTATGTGTTATTGAATGTTACTTTTACAGCGAAAGCTCTTATTAGATCACAACGGCAGTGGTAGTGGGGTAGTTGTCCGCCGCCGCCGGTGTCCGTAACCGCTATCGCGCGAAATAAGAAAAAAATCACAGCATATCCATGGGGTGAATGATGATGAGTGGGCGAAGCTCCGGAGGGAATCATCGGTAAACCGTGAATCTTCCGTGTAATTCGCCCAGTCGATCATCATGTAAAGACGTGAGAAACACTGTGTGTATATATACAAATAAACTTTTATTTGTTCTTAGACGATGGATGGCTTGCAGTGTCCCTTCATTATGATGGCTTTATGGTCCGTGAAATGAAAGGAGAGCGGTTCCTGTATGGGTTGCAGTGGACAATTTGCAAATACTACGTCTATGCATGTTCCTCGGATCGTGGTAGGTTTCATACACTCTAAGAAAAAAAAAGAGTCAAAAGAGGATTACGAAGCCATGATTCTCTTCGGGTATTCACTTGACCCCTTTTGGATGGTAGACGCAGAGAAAGAGAGTTGGCAATTCGAGAGGAGTTACGGAACTCTCGCGAAGCGCGTTTGGATTGGCTTCCGTTTTGAAGGCGCCACCGTATACGCCATACATGTTGCGCGTTTGCCGTTCGGCGCCGATGGGCCGGGCACACACTCTCGCACTGGCGCCAACGAGCCTGCGCGCCAGGCCAGCCGCGCGGCGCCTCCGCCTGTCTTCGCCTTTCCGCCTGCTCTCTCTTCTCCTCCGCCTTTTGGAATGCGTTGCGCTGGTCGTGCTGGTCGCGCTAGTCGCGCGTATTGTAGTATTGAGTTCGAGCGAACATGCGTATTTGCGGTGGCGGTCACGCCAGCCTCCGTGCACGAAGTGACGCTTGTAGTGAGGAATATTCTTGAAGTTGCGGACACGGACTACGTGCGCCTCTTAACGGTGAGTGTACTGCTTTCGTACGTACTAATTACACAGCTTAAGCTGGGTGTCTGCAGCAGCTCTGCGGAAGTAGGCTGCCAGCCATATCCCACTGTAGCCTGCGTCCGCGATGCTGTTGCAGGATGTTCAATTAAAACAGTCACTTAACGAATTGAGACCGTTATGCGCGTTGTTGTGTAAGTGATTGCATGGCAGCAAGGGCGATTACTCTGTGATCGCACATTGTGTCTGAACTGCTTGATATGGTTTTGAGATGCGCTATAGTCAACGTCATAATAACATTTCCATCGATACTCGAGTGTGCAGCGTGCTTCCACGCGTGGAAACGTGAAAAAAAGTCTGTGTACAGAGACGTACTGCATATAATGACGTTCGGCTTTACAACAGAATCGAGTGAATATACGTGACAGTGGGAGCTATGTGAGGTAATTCTAACGTACTCCATGTCTCATGTCGACGTAGACGGCGTCCGCGTGCGTTGCTGTTGTACGGGCGCTCGTACAACTGAGTATTTAAGAATGGGTTACGTTTGTAGAACACGCTGTCAGTAACCGCTCACGGCGTGCCCCCTACTGCCGGAGGATCCGCTTGGTTGTGGCAATATGCCGGCGCAAAGCCGGGCTTATTCTGGACGCACTTTTTGAAGCGACTTATCAGAAAAGGAGGGCCTTCGCTCGTGCATAACAGTGCCTATCGCGAAACGCGGTTCCCGCCTTGTATTACATGAAAATTTGTTTTCGTTACGAAATTATTGAAAGCAAAACACTCGTGTCAGATGTGTGTACAGTAACGGTGTGTTGAACGAAGGGGGGGTTTAAATAAAACTAATCAGTCTGTGTGTTTCTGTGTTGGTTATTCCCAGGGCAACGAAGGTGTCGCTATGGTCTGGCGCTTCACCACTAGTGATAGGAAAATCAACAGCGGCGTTCGTAATGTCAACGAGGCACTCGGCCCTACATTTCCTTTGGTTGGACAAGACGACGTAGGAAAAGAGGTGAGTGGCACCCACGCAAAGGACCCCTAAAAAAATTGCCTTTGTTTTTTTTTTTAAAGCTGACATCATCTTGTGCTGCAAGTTTGTCAGCCAATGTTTTACACGATAACGGCAAAAAACACGGTTCCTTACCATGCCTCTTTGCATTTGTTTTGTTCTGAGCCTTCATTATGTCTGTGTAAATCACTTATTGTGTAGGTATTGCAAAATGTTACTATGATTCCGTTTTCTCGTTATGATATCACGTTCTTCTTTTCAGGTACCATTTTTCATGGCTGCTCACGCTGAAGAGGAGCGACAACATAGCAAGTCACAAGTCTGATTCCTCCAGCCTTCACGACGTTTTGATTCTTAATAATAAGGAATGAATATGAAAACATGATACCGATATCTGCTGTTTATTTTGCACGACATGACACTATGCACATCACAGTCACACATTTTGGTGGGTTATACTCATACAAGCATGTAAATGAGTAATACCTCAACTGCTTCAACTTTACTAGAAATGGTGTGTTTTGGGGAGTTTTATTAAAATAATGCTAAAATTGAACTATCCGCTTCTTGCAGTCGCTGGGCACAACGGAAAGTATTAATGGAGTTGCTTAAAATGAATACCTCACTATTTCCATCAGTAGTCGCGCAAAAGTAGAGCATGGGTCAATTTAGTAGCTTAAAATAGCCGTGGAGTCGCTTGACGCTTCGGTGGGTGTCAATTGACCCGCGTAGGAGCGTCACCGGCAAGAGTCGTCCGACTCCCTCAGAAGTGTTAGTGTGATCCTTCGCATAAGAGTCCTCCCACTCTTCTTAAGAGGGTCCGGGGACTCTCCTGAGCGCGCCCACTCTGACCCACCAAGAGAGTCACCGTGACTCTCCAAAGAGAGTCGTATACGTGGCAAGTCAGAACTCTCCGAAAAGAGTCAGGTATACTCTTTTTTTTTCTTAGAGTGTATGGTCAAACGATATACATCTGAGTGCATATCTAGGAGCCATATGTTGGATAAGCCAATTATTGTCAATGATGTCCACGTTAAAGTCCCCAACTACTACAAATGGTCCCATTCTTGTACATGTAGTGTGTACATTCCACTATACTGGAACGCGCTTATACTTCATCGTTATCACGTGTAGTGGGTACATTCCACTACACTGCGTCATCGTCATCTTTATCACGTGGAGTGGGTACATTCAACTATACGTGGCTATCTACCTACCTACTACAACTACGACAACTACAGAGGAGGGACAGACCCGCACCATTTCGAGCTTCGCCCCTAAAAAAAATGAAATGAGACAAATTTTTAGAAACGTCGGCCATTCTTACTGATTCTCATCATCAACCAAGCATGAGCACCTCTCACAGCGGGTAACGTACCGTGCCCTCAACCTCGTTTTTCAAGGTGAAGCAATGGCGTCAACCTGGCGACAGGTATCACCGCTGGTGGCTGCAATTTTCTGCTGCCACCCACCACCTACCGAGCCATTGGTAAGCAGCCACTTTGTGCTCTTGGCCACGGCTCTGGGGATCGTGATGGTGTTTGAGGCCCTTATATACTACAGCGAAAGCTGTTTGATATCTCAAGAGACAATTCTGGCGCCTTAGTTATACGCCGCTGCCGCCGGTGGTGTCCGTAACCGCTACAGCGAGAAAAAAGAAAAATGAATTGAGAAAGAATTTCTAGGAACGGATGGGACTTTAACCCGCGCCCTGTTCGTGGCAGTCGAGTATTCAAGCACAGAGCCCCGATGGTGCTTGACATTCCTTCGCAAAAATACCCCATACAGGTGTCATGCAGGGCAAGGAATCGTGGTAACATGTGCAATATAGTAACCAGGCGTCACACAATGCGAACTAGGCAACGAGTGGGTGGTTGAGTGCTTCAAACCCACTATAAAAGGCTCAGCGATAATTCATCATTATCATTACCAGCACAACCAAAGTGCACATAATTCCTTACAGATGCGTAGTGGGTACCTCGCTTATCCGCGAAAAGACGAATAATGGCATAATGGGTGCTTCTCGACTTTATGAAAGTTACGGGGGCTTCAGGCGTAGTGGGTTCCTGGTACACTGTAAGCAAAAGGTATTCGAGATTGGGATTTTTGCGGCTCATAACCTCTGAAAACTCCCTCGGGTTTGAAATTACTACCTCATGTTGGAGTAAAAGGTGGTACATGACATAGTTTTACCACCACCCCCGAGGGAGGTAGTAAAAGGATGTCACAATCCAGTTTTACTACGGGGCGAGTTTTCTGTCACGTGATTTTAAATGCGAAGCCTTTCTTAGCGAACTTCGGTGACTTTGAGCGCATCTATCTATCTATCTATCTATCTATCTATCTATCTATCTATCTATCTATCTATCTATCTATCTATCTATCTATCTATCTATCTATCTATCCGCCTACGACTTTGTGCTCTCCTGGACGTATCGTTAATGGGATTTATACCAAAAATGGTATAGCATAACATGACTGTATGACGAACATGAATGACTGGTCATATCATAAAAATCATGACTAACTTGTCATGAAAAGTATGATTTACACGCCATGGCCGTAGTGCTCCTGAGGCCATTTTCTTGATACATCCAAAAATTGGTACGATGAGACATTTCTGCATGACCAACGTAAATAACAGGTGGTAATATGCAAATCATGACGTGCATGTCATGTACAACATGATTTACATGCCACAGTCATGGTGCGCTGACGGCCGTTTCCCTGGCTTGATATACACCAAATTTGGTTTTGCGTGACGTGACTGTATGTCGAACATAAATGCCAAGTGGTCATATAGAAATCATGACATGTCATGTGCAGCATGACTTGCATGCCACGCTCATGGCACGCTTGCGGCCGTTTCGTTGTCTTGATATACACCAAATTTGGTATTCCATGACGAGACTGTGTGACGAACATAAATGCCAAGTGGTCATATCGAAATCATGATATGTCATGGCAACATGGCTTGCATGCCACGCTCATGGCACTCTCGTGGCCGTTTCGCTAGCTTGATATGCAACAAATATGGTATTGCGTGACGTGACTGTATGACGAACATAAATGCTAAGTGGTCATATAGAAATCATGACATGTCATGTGCAACATGACTTGCATGCCAAGCTCATGGCACGCTTGCGGCCGTTTCGCTAGCATGATACACACCAAAGTGGGTATTGAGTGACGTGACTGTATGACGAGCATAAATGACAAATCGTAATATGGAAATCATGACATGTCATGGCAACATGACTTGCATGCCACGCTCATGGCACTCTCGTGACCGTTTCGCTAGCTTGATTTACACCAAATTTGGTATTCCGTGACGTGACTGTATGACGAACATAAAGGACAAGTGGTAATGCGGAAATCATGACATGTCATGGGCGACATGACTTGCATGCCACGCTCATGGCTCGCTCGCGGCCGTTGTGTTAGCTTGATATACACCACATTTGGTATTGCGTGACGTGACTGTATGACGAACATAAATGAGAAGTGGTAATATGGAAATCATGACATGTTATGTGCAACAGCTAGGACCTATATGCCACGCTCATGGCGCGCTCGCGGCCGTTTCACTAGCTTGATATATACCAAAGTTGGTATTGCGGTACGTGACTGTATAATGAACATAAGTGGCGGGTGTTAACATGAAAATCTTGGCATGCATGTCATCTACAACGCCATTTACATGCCACGCTCATGGTGCGCTTGCGTCCAGTTCGCTCTATTGATATACACCAAAATTGGTATTGTGCGACGTGACTGTATGATGAACATAAATGACGGGTCCTAACATGTAAATTGTGACATACATATTATGTACAGCACGACTTGCCCCTTGCTGGCTGCTTCGCATTACATCGATTCCCACAGCGCGTCTGATCTGCCGGTTTTTTAAGCACAGTTTGAGAGTTTATTATCACGTGACTGGAAGCAGCAGCTTTTTCGGCGGCTTTTGCCCCCCCCACCGAGCGATGCTCTCAGTTCCAGTGAAGGTATGCGAACACCACAAATGTTTTTTTTTTTCAAAGATTGGTACGGCATTGTCGCGCCTCATGGTTGACCCCCAGCCTACGCACTTTCACTGGAACTGGGAGCTGCAGCAGCACAACGAGCGAGAAAAGCATTCTGTGAACGAAAGGGCGTGCTTTAAGAAAAAAGAAAATAGAAAAGAAAAAACAACCTACTGGAAAGCTTTCTTGCAGATTTTCGCAAATCGTTGGCGTATGTGGTTTAGTGGCCCTAGAGATAGGCGAGTGTAAGTGTATTGTTGCGCTGAAGGCAAGTTCAACTAGATCTCACGTGTTTCTTCTATCACCGAGCGGCCGTGCGCGTACGAACGTGAGCATCCGAACCTGGACGTCGCGGATACCTCGCTTGCGTGCTCAATCCCGAAGCGCTACGAAGAACATTGCCAGCGGTAACAAAATCAAGCTGGTGTGATCGTCCGTAGCTTTTTTCCTGGAGAGTGACCGGTTACAACTTCGAAGCGATAGGGAAAAGGCTTCCCTACATCGTCGGCTGCGAGCCGGCCAGCGGCCAGTGTGAGTGCGTCGTCGGAGAAGGTGAAACAAGCGTCGCATAGATTTTGTTTCACAGAAAGCAATGTCTGCTGGAGCAAACTACTGTCACAATTGTCCGCTGCATGCACCAATCGTTGTCAAACATCTAAATCGAAGGCGAGCACCGATACGAGGCATACGGAACTAGCGTGCGGTCGCCGGTGAGCACGGTAAAAACCCGGACGGTGAGCTGTCTCGTTCGTTGTAAGTACATCGCTTCATAAGACGCCCCGAATAGCGCACACGTATTTTTCATTGCTCTCTGAAATAACGACGACGAAAATTGCGCAGGAGATGCATTCTGTGATCACCAGCTGTCTTTCGTCGCATAGCCGTGCTCCCCGAAAAGACCTAGCGACGCCGCCGGTCTGAAGCCGGTACAGGCGCGGCACCGCTCTTCTTCGCCGGCGTTCCTGAATATGTGCTGCTACTGTGTTTATGCACTGCTGCTCAATGAAAATTATTGAGCTGCCGTAGTTTGTGTGTGCTTAGGTATATGTTGAGGAGTTGTGCATCAGCACTGCTAACGCGGGTGGGCCAACAGACCGGAGTGCCAGCTAATAATTGAATAATCAAAAAGGTAAGTTCGGGCGGGTTTATACTAAAACGTCGGTATGACTCATGGTGACTTGCAACCCTCCTTAAGTTTACGCGTGCGCTATGAACCTCTATTGTTCAACGATGCAAAAAAAAGCGTAGCTCTCTCACCGGCAATACATGGCAGGTCAAAATGCGGTGCCTATATATGCCGGGCGGTCGAAGTACGGTTGAGTAACGCGAGCAGTCCATTCAGGTGATGTATTCTGCATTGGTGGTGTGTGTGTGTGTGTGTTTGTGTATATGTTAATTTCTGTATATGTCATCAATTCCGCGTGATATGATGTTTAATAAATTCGTTGGCTCATGGTGCGGTCGCGCGCCCGTCATTTTTTATTTTTTCACCACTTGAAATAACTCTCAGGAATCACCCTAAAAACCTCGTGACGGCAGTAAAAGAATACTCTGACTGTACTCGCTGAAAACTTCAGTGGGGTAAATAATTACTACTCTTTCACCGTTCAAAAACTAGGTTAGCATGAGAGCAAATTTTTACCTCGACTGGTACGTGGTAAAAAAAAAAACCCCAGAAAAGGTAGTGCGCTAGAGGACAAGCAGTTTACTCCCGTTTCTGCTTAATTTTGTTTAGTGTGTATGTGTGAGTAATGAATAACTTTATTCAGTTCCTGCAGGTTTCCGGGCTGGGTTCCCGCCTAGAAGCCGGCCGTGAGACCGTGCCTCTCGGCAGCTTCCTTGGCCTGCTGGATCGCCCAGAGTTCGTGGTGTAGTCCTGAGCTGAGCAGCGCGGCCCGCCAACGCACCCGATGGTCCTCATTGGAGGCCGCGTCCCTAGTATTGCCAATTAGTGCTGGACACTCCCAGAGTATATGCGCCAGTGTGGCCCTATTACTGCCAGTACTTGCATGAGTTCATCATCAGCCTGTCTACGCCCACTGCAGGGCAAAGGCCTCCCCCATGTTTCGCCAATCAACCCGGTCCTGTGCTTTCTGCTGCCACGTTATACCTGCAAACTTCCTAATCTCATCTACCCACCTAATTTTCTGTCCCCCCTCACGCGTTTGCCATCTCTTGGAATCCAGTCAGTTACCCTTAATGACCAGCGGTTATCCTGCCGACGTGCTACGTGCCCGGCCCATATCCATTTCTTCTTCTTGATTTCAACTATGATATCCTTAACCCCCGTTTGTTCCCTGACCCACTCTGCTCTCTTCCTGTCTCTTAAGGTTACACCTATCATTTTCCTTTCCATCGCTCGCTGCGTCGTCCTCAGTTTAAGTTGAACCCTCTTTGTAAGTCTCCAGGTTTCTGCTCCGTAGGTAAGTACCGGTAAGATGCAGCTGTTATATACCTTCCTCTTGAGGGATAGTGGTAGACTACCATTCATGATTTGATAATGCTTGCCGAATGAGCCCCATCCCATCCTTATTCTTCTAGTTATTTCACTCTCATGATTCGGCTCCGCGGTTACTACCTGTCCTAAGTAGACGTACTCCTTTACAACTTCCAGTGTCTCGCCACCTATCGCAAAGCGCTATTCTCTGCCAAGATTGTTCCACATTACTTTTGCTTTATGCATATTAATTTTCAGACCTACTCTTCTACTTTCCGTATCCAGTTCAGTAATCATAAGCTGTAATTCGTCTCCCGCGTTACTTATCAATGCAATGTCATCAGCGAATCGCAGGTTACTGAGATACTCTCCATTAACTCTTATCCCTAACTCTTCCCAATCTAGTGCCCTGAAAACCTCCTGTAAACACGCGGTGAATAGAATTGGAGAGATCGTGTCTCCCTGCCGTACGCCCTTCTTTATTGGGATTCTGTCGCTTTCTTTATGGAGGACTATAGTGGCTGTGAATCCGCTGTAGATTTCTTCCATTATGTTTATATAGGCTTCGTCGATGCCTTGATTCCGCAGTGCCTGCATGACTGCTGATGTCTCCATCCGAATCAAATGCATTCTCGTAATCTATGAAGGCTATATATAGCGGTTGGTTGTATTCCCGCGCATTTCTCTATCACCTGATTGATAGTATGAATATGGTCTGTTGTTGAGAAGCCTGTACGAAATCCTGCCTGGTTCTTTGGTTGATTGAACTCTAATGTCGTATTAATTCTGTTAGCAATTACTTTTGTAAATTGCTTGTAGACAACGGACAGTAAGCTGATGGGCCTGTAATTTTTCAGGTCCTTGACGTCCCCTTTCTTATGGATCAAGATGATGTTGGCATTCTTCCAAGAATCTGGTATCCTCTCTGTCGAGAGACACTTCGTATACAGGATGGCCAGTTTTTCTAACATAATCTCTCCACCGTCTTTCAACAGGTCTGATGTTACCTGATCCTCACCAGCGGCTTTGCCTCTTTGCATTCCCTTTAGGGCTTTCTTTACTTCTCCTGTCAATACTGGTGGGATGTCAGATTCCCCTGGGCTATTATTGCTTCTTACGTTATCATCCTGACTGTCTCGGCTGCTGTACAGATCTCTGTAGAACTCTTCCGCTACCTCAACTATTCTGTCCATATTGGTTGTGACCTTGCCTTCCTTGCATGAGTTAGTCATATACAAATCAAGGTAAATGTGCTTCATAATTACGGGATTAGTGTAGGTGCCTGTTTGTAATTGCCGCCACTGAACGAACTGGGCCCGTCTGAGTTTGGGGTGAGGCGGCAGGTATTCCCTTCGCTGACTTTTATAGTGTTGGGTGATATCGTTGAATTTGGTTAATCTATCCCCCCACACCCATTCGTCCACAAGAGAGTCCTTGCGGGTTGTGTCAACCACAGGCGCAGCTCGGAACGTGAGACCTCGAGCCACGTTGTGCGCCACCTCGTTAAGATTGACTTTCGTGTTGTCGACGTGTGTGTGGGCGGGAAACCAGAGGATGGATGTGCTTTGTTCGTCAGAGCGGGTTTTGCCTTTAGTAAGGACTCGTAATGTCACTGGAGAGAGCCTACCATTTGCAAAATTTCGGACTGCCGTTTGGGAGTCACTGGGAATGTATTGGGTATTGATGTGAGCTATGGTCAGCGCGATAGCTACCTCCTCCGCCGTTTCCGCATGAATTGTCTAGGTCGAAGCACTGGTTATGCATTTGTGCGTATGGTCTATAGCCGCAACAGCAAAACAGCGATAGTCCCGATTGCACGCTGCATCGACAAAGACCACCTCCTCATTGTGTCCAAAACTTTGGAGCATGGCTCTGGCTCTACTGATTCTTCTGCCTTTGTTGCGTTCAGGATGCATGTTGTTTGGTTATGGTGGTATTATGAGTTTAGTGCGGATTTCGCGTGGTATGTCGTATTTGATGCCTTGTTGTGTAGGATAAGAAATTCCGAGACTGTCTAGAATGTGGCTGCCTGCTTTGGTATTACTCAAACGCCTGTACTGCGAGACCTGTTGCGCTTCAATAATTTCCTCAAGCGTGTTATGAAGGCCTAGTTGAAGAAGGAGTTCCGTGCTGGTACTCTGCCGAAGCCCTAGCGCCTGTTTGTAAACTCGTCTAATGAGCCCGTTGAGTTTCGTTTTTTTCTGCCGCGAACCATCGGTGGTAGCCAACGACATAGGTAATGTGGCTGAGCACGAAGGAGTGGATAAGCCGGAGAATACTCCCTTCTTTCATGCCCTGATGTTTGTTAGTGACTCTTTGAATAAGTCGCATCGTGTGCGCGACTTTAACTTCTAATTTGCGGATTGTCTCACCGTTTGTGCCTTTGCTTTGAATAAGAAGTTCTAAAAGTCGTCTTTTATCGACTGTCGGTATGACACGTCCGTCGGCAGTCTTCAGGGTAATGTCTGCATATGAGCTTGTTGTACTCTACTGTTTGGGTGGTCTGCCTTTGAGTGTGGGGCGGTATAGGAGGAGTTCGGACTTCTCCGCCGAACAAGATAGCCTTGTTCCGCATAGGTGGTGTTCTACAACGTTAACCGCTTCCTGTAGTCGTTCTTCTATAGAGCCGTCGCTGCCGTTACATATCCAGTGGGTGATAGCATCGCCATAGATGGTGTGATGAAGCCCGGGAATCACGGACAACTTTGAGGGCAAGCCGAGAAGAGCTAGGTTGAATAACATAGGATATATCACGGAGCCCTGTTGAGTTCCCGCGCTTCCTATGGGTATCTCAGATGATATGAGTGCGCCCACTTTAACAATGGCTTGTCGGTTCGTAAGGAAGTCGCGAATGTAGTTATAGGTCCGAGATCCCAGATTTAAGGCGTTAACCTGTTGCAGTATTGTAGTATGTGTAACGTTATCAAAAGCTTTCTTCAGGTCTAAACCTAATATACCTTTGGTTGAGCTGTCCGTGGTGTCTGTGATTTGGTGCTTTAGTTGCAGCATGGTGCCCTGGCATAAAAGGTGCCTTTGGAAGCCTAACATAGTGTACGGGAGAACGTCCATTGTCCTCAAGGTTATCTGTTAGTCGAGCTAAGAAGGCGTGTTCCATGAGTTTGCCCAAGCAGGAGGTTAGAGAGATGGGTCTGAGGTTGTTAATGTTCAGTGGCTTCCCCGGTTTGGGGATCAGAATCATCTCGGCAGCTTTCCATAGTGAGGGCAAACGGCCTGTGGTCCAGCATGTGTTAATGTAGTCCGTATTATGAGTAATAGATTCATCTTCAAGGTTACGTAATGTCTTGTTCGTAATGGAGTCAAGACCAGGAGCGGATTTGGTGTTAAGGCGATGTAGTACTGCGCGAATATCTGCTTCGGAAAATTCCTCGTCAAGAGTTGCATTTGTTTGACCAGTATAATCTGGGTACAGGTGAGGAGGAGCTTGGGAGATGTGTATGTTTGCTACCTCTCGCAAGAGCTCCTCCTCTGTACCTGTGTGATCGCGGATTAAGCTTATTGATATTTTGACGGTGGATTGCTTTGTTGTTTACAGGGTCTAACAGATGGCGGAGAAGGTGCCATGTTTTGCCGAAACCTATTTGATTGTCCATGGTATTGCAAATTTCGTGCCAGTGTTGCTGGCTTCGTTCCTTGGCGTATGCTCCGATCTCTCTGTTTAGGAGCGCTATACGTTTGCGAAGGTTCCTGTTTAATTTTTGGGCTTTCCGCCTCCTCGGGAGTGATTGTTTGGCTTCACACATATGGAGAAGTCGACTATCAAATGTCCTAGAGGTGCGCCTCCGGGGGTTACTATTTGTGTAGCGTGGTCAATGTCTTGTCTTAAAGTTTTGGTACTTGTATTAGTTACCCTAAGAAAGTCTACAACGGGCTCTGGAAAGGTCGTTCTTCCAGCTTTCGCTGCGACTGTGCTGCGTGTTCTGCGCAGGCCTGGTGAATTTTTGTTGGGATGTTATGTATCACGTGACACCCTCTCTGTAATGAGCCCAACGACGGTAGTTGACAGTATGAAATAAAAGAAGTAAGGCCGAACCCTTAGGTACACAATTGACCATCAGCATCGATAGAAAGGGATGCAAAAAAAGATCATGAGGCAATAACGTCATCATGACGCCACATATGACTAATATGTGTCCTCATCATGACGTCGCATAACGTGATGTCATATGATAGCGTCATTGCGTGACATCATCGCTTGGACAAAAGTAGCCTTATCCTGGAGGCACCGGAAAACCACGCGAGTCGCAGACAGCGTTTGGGGGGCGTGGGGGGGAAATCAATACAATGGGCTGAGAAGGGAAAGAAGGAAAGGAAGATCATGAACTCGGCTTTCTCCTTTCAGTCATCGTATCGTACGATTTTTTATTTTTCAAGGGTGGCGGCTTGGGCTTGTTAGATATTCACGACAGTATACTAACAGCGCGAGGACACAGGGACGAGAAAGAGAACGACACACAGCGCTGTGTCGTCCTCTTTCTTGTACGCGTGTCCTCGTGCTGGTAGTATACTGTCAGGAAGGCAGCCTGGAAAAGGCCATTGTACAATCAGTGCCCTCAAAACTGGAAAGACTATCAGTTCTGCGCAGGTGCTTTTAAACGTACAGTTGCCAAGGCGAAAGAAGATTACGACATTCGGACATTCGAATATCTTTCTAAATCCAACAATAAAAGGGCATTATATAGATACCTACGTAAAAATAAAATGATTACGCAGTCCATCAATGCAGATTCTATCATTTTGTCTCCAGAAGAAATAAAAGATTCGCTGGAAGTAATTGGTAAGGGAGCATCGTTTTTCTTGCCAACTATCACCACCTCCGTTGCATGCTTTAAGTGAGGATGACTTCACAGATGTTTCTGCGGATGAATTATCACAGGTGATAGCTAACCTTCCATCAGCGGCTCTTGGCCCTGACAGAGTTACGTCGGCCATGCTGAAAATGATCTATAAATAATCCCAAGAGTACCTATTGGATGTTATCAATTATTCAATAAGAATGGCATGGCTCCTATTAGAGTGGAAAATAGCTAAGATAATACCATTACTTAAAGCGCCGGGTAAGGGGTATGCATTAGATAACATTAGGCCCATTGCACTAACTTCGAATTTTGTTAAAATTAATCGAGAGAATCTTAAACATTCGCATAACAAATTTCATTAATCAGAGAGAAATTCTAAATCCATCGCAAATTGGCTTCAGATCAGGATGTTCTATATGGCAGGCCCATATAGACCTTGAAAGTCGCATTAAATTAGCTAAGCGTGAAAGAAAATATGCTGCTTTAGTTACTCTCGACATTGCCAAAGCATATGACAGCGTTGAGCATATAGTGTTCATTAATCAGCTACACAACCTTAACTTTCCGAACAATATAAAATCATGGATTGCGGAATTCCTATGCAACAGAACATTCTATTGCTCCCAAAGTGGCATCTCGTCTTCTACGTACGTGCAAACAAGAGGTGTTCCCCAAGGGGCAGTCCTTTCCCCGGTATTATTTAATATTTTTATGAGTTCTATTCCACGACATCAGGACGTGCACACGTATGTATATGCTGATGACATTGCATTTTTTTCATCAGCAGAGGATATCCATAAGCTATTCCAAATATTACAATCATACCTATCAGCCGTATAAAGTTGGCTTGATAGTATACATCTGTATTTAAATGTCAGAAAATGTTCTGTTTTAACATTTCCATTGAAAGACCCTATTTTCATCTCACTCTCTTACCATCTTGAGAGTATTCCCCAAGTAGAGAATGTGAAATATCTTGGTGTGATTTATGACCGATCCATGTCTTGGAAACCACATATTGAATACATCGCAGCAAAGGGTGGACGAGCGGTTGGATTATTAAGAAAAATTAGCAATAGTCGTTTAGGTATGCGGAGAAAAACTTTTCTCTTAGTGTACTGCATGTATATTCGCCCTGTGCTAGAGTTTGGGTGCATTTTATATGCCGGGGCGCCCTGCTTACAAGATACATCCTCTTGTAGTCCTCGAGAGACAAGCATTGAGACTATGCCTGGGGCTTCCTAAGTTTGTAGCTATCAAGGTCTTGTATCTGGAAGCTAGGCTTCCCTCACTTGCTACCCGTTTTAAATTATTAGCAGCACAGTCATTTCTCAGGTTGTATGAATCCCCTGTAAGGCGTTTAGAAACAATTTTTATTGACCGTCCTGACTTGTTTTTTGGAAATTACTGGCCGAGATTTCATACGCCTCCAAATTCTCGTTATACAGCGCCTTCTAGACGAATTAGGCGTTAAAATTAATGATTTGCCGTTCATCAGTAACAAAAACAATTCTATTAAAATACAGTTTGACGATATCTTTCCGAAAAATGCAAAATTAATGTCCGACCGATTTTTAAAAGCTATATTAAGGGATTACCTGGTACATATGCCAATAAAAACGATCATAGCGACTGATGCTTCACAAAGTGAAGAGAAATGCGGAATTGGTATTTTTTCTCCTACCCTAGATTGGTCGTTCTCTTTGCGCCTTCCAGATTTTGTGCCCATTTTTGAAGCAGAATTTTTAGCGATAATTCTAGCTCTCCGTAAATTAACGGCATCAATAAGTTCTGTAGTAATTTTGACGGATTCACTATCAGTATGTTTCTCCCTTACTGTAAATGAGGACTCGCCTGCTCTGACTGCTTTCAAAGCATTAGTTCCCCCCACACATTAATTTGATCAGGCTGGTATGGATTCCAGGGCATAAGGGACTATTTATGAATGAAATCGCAGATTCTCTAGCAAAATCATCTTTAAATGGGCCTGTTCATTGAGGTTTTGCCGGCATCCAACTTCATTATAGGGGCTAGATTAAGAAGAAAACTAATGTTACATGAATTTTCTGCACCTGCAATAACGGCCACATCAGAATTCCAGCACTTAATTTATCCCTGGAATAGTAAAATATGTCAAACTCGAACAATGGAAGTCGCACCCACGAGACTGCGTTGTCAGACTCCACCGCTAAATTTATATTTACACCGGGCTGGTCTGGCAGCTTCCCCTCATTGTTCTTTTTGCGGAGTTCCTGAGACAAACCGAGCATTTTCTCATTTCTTGTAAGAGATACTCTTGCTTGCGCAAAAATACTTTAGGTGCCATTTTCCGCCTCGTTAGGTTAGATTTAAATGCGCAAAATGTACTTTCTTTTGGGGCTTTGGGTCTGGGCCACAGTGACGGGAACATTGCTGATGCACTGCAGGAGTTCGTTAAAGGTTCAAAGAGATTTAAGTGTTGAAATCAATCTTTGCTCCTACTTTTTACTTTTCCAAACTTCTCCCACCTGCTTTTCTTTTTTTTGTTAATTTAAATTTAATTCAACGCTTCATTGCTTTTCTTCCAGTTCATTATTATACTCCATTAAAAATTTCTTCCTGTTGCATTCTTATTTCTTTTAAATAGACCAAATTTAACCTTTTATTAAATAATTTTACAAAACTATCCGGTTCTTGGCCAATCCCGCAGCGTGGGTGTGCGCCACAGATTCAAGGATCTACTCTACTACATTATGTCTTCTCGCGGGACGAGCAGCAATATTTACACCGACTATTTCAATACACACATTTCGTAGCATGCCATTTCCCATGATGCGAAATAGAAAGCAACAAATTCTTGGTTAATTTGACGAGACTGCTTAAAACATCAACTTCTTGTGATCGGCATTATAAACCCATTCCAATGCTACAAAGCGGTTTTGTATCAGTCGGCTACCAGGCTTACTGTGTAAACGGTGCAAATAAATGTTCTTTTGTTGGTTTGCACTAAGGTGCATTGTACTGTGTCATTTGTCCCTCCAGTGCGATAGACCTCGAAGGATATATGGCAGAATTTCAGGCTTAGGAGCTCTCCGATGGTCATCAGCCGTTCTCCCCAGTTTCACGTTTTAGCTCCTGCCGCAAAGTTTCGGAAGCGGCAGTTGACACCGACTAAGTGAACCGGCAGCCAAAAGACGGTATATTAACACCGAAGCTATTTAAGCTAGCCGTAATTTGTGTGCCTTACCTGTATGTACCGCGCGGCCTACGCTAAAACTATCATCATCATGAACAGGTATGTGCCACAGAAATTGGGTAAATCTCTTCTACTCATCGATGGGCCACAAAAAAATCACCGCCATATCCACAAAGTGAATGATGTTAGAGGAGCTTGCTCGGAGATGATCGGGTAGCCCGCGAATCCTCCGTACACATCTCCGACCATCATATATCGACGTGACAACGTTGTTATATATAGCAAGGGTAGATTGTTGGCCTTGTTGGTGTAACATGATCATAAGTTAAGCGCGGCACTGAAGTGACGAGGACGGGACAGGGAGAACACACACGAGCGCTAACTTTCAACAATGAAGGCCTTAGCCACGTTCCTTCAAGAAAAGCTTACGCTTTTGGAAGTAAATGATTCCTTCCTGTTCGCCGCTATCAGTGCCAGCGTGTATTGCTGTAATCTTACTTTCCGTTTACCGGCCACAAGTTCGGCCTAATAAACAGTTTCATCTTGGACACGTCGCCTGCTGCCTTCGTCGACGTCACACCCACGTGACAATATGGCATAGTGGGTACCTTGCAAGTGTACTTGAAATTAGTTGCCCCAAGAAAGCTTACAAGAGGTTCTAGAAAGGCCGATCTTGCAGTTTTCGCTGTCACTGTGCTGCGTGTTCCGCGCAGGCCAGGCGTTTTTACCACAGAATGCTGTCATCAAAGGAACCCCTTTGTGGTGGACCTCAAGGTTCGCCGGCTACCAGACTGTCGTGCAGGACAAGAGACGGCACGTCCGAAACGATCACTTTTTAACGGAACAATGAAGAAGAAGAACTATGGCTTCGTGCCCTCGAGCGAGCGGTAGCTCGTGAGGAGTACTGATGATGATGATGAACGGCGTCTGCTAGGCAGATGAAGACGAAAGTTACAACACCCTTCATTTAAAACAGCGCAGCAAGACGAGGACAAAAGAAACGAAAGAAACAATGCCCGTCCCGTTGTTTCTTTCGTTTCTTCTGTCCTCGTCTTGCTGCGCTGTTTTAAATGATGATAAACCAACTTGCCCAATTATATGTTCTCTTAATCGAAGGAACCCTGATATAAAACTGAAATATCGAGATGGTTGTGTTATTTGATTTCCCTGTGTACACTAAAGGCTACTAGTGGTGAACGCTGCCTTGCAGATATTTTAATTTGAGTTTAAAGTGAGTGCGATGGATCATTAGTTAGCAGCACCTCGCGACATCGCCACTTGTATGACGAGGACAGGAGACCCCGTTTTCATTGAATGATTAAAGCGAGTATTGTGGGTGTTAAAAAAATCGAGCCAGCTACACTTCACGGACACTGTCGAAACAGCGAACCTTATGCCCGTCCTTCATCAGGCTATACTGTACTTCTATATTTTTCACGTCTTCCTTTAGTTGGCGCGTAGCTTCGGCCTCTCTTGCGCGAACATCGCGGTTGTGTCGGCGACGACGTGCCCGGTTTCTCGTAAACTCACGCTGACGCTCACGTCGTGTGCCTTCTTCACCGGGAAAATGAGAAATGTTCGCCATCTTCAAAGCGCGAACTCCTGGACACCGACGCTGACACGCTATCTTACACTCCACAGCGCCTCAACGTCACCATATCTTGGCGCGTACGTTTCTTGAAGTTTCGTCCCTCCGCCTCGCCCTCTCCTCTCGGAGCACTCCCTCGCCTCTGGAAGCACACACAGCCCTCCCATACCACCGAGGCTCACTCTCGCCACAATGCCAGACCACGTGATTAGCGTTACCAACACCCCGCACATGAAATGCTCGACTAAGAACAGCTTCACTGTTTTAAAAAAAGCCGGCAGGATCCCACGCACTATGGGAATCGATGTAATGCGAATCAGCCAGGAAGGAGCAAATCATGCTTTGCATAATTTGCATGTCATGTTTTACATGTTAGGACCTGTCATTTATGTTCGTCATACAGTCACGTCGCGCAATACCAATTTTGGTGTATATCAAGCTAGCGAACTGGACGCAAGCGCACCATGAGCGTGGCATGTAAATGGCGTTGTAGATGACATGCGTGCCAAGATTTTCATGTTACCACCTGCCACTTATGTTCGTTATACAGTCATGTAACTCAGTACCAAATTTGGTGTATATAGAGCTAACGAAACGGCCGTGAGCGCGCCATGAGCGTGGAAGGCAAGTCATGTCGCTCATGACATGTTATGATTTCCATATTACCACTTGTCATTTATGTTCGTCATACAGTCACGTCACTCAATACCAAATTTGGTGCATCTCAAGCTAACGAAACGGCCGCGAGCACGCCATGAGCGTGCCATGTAAATCATGATGTACATGACATGCACGTCATGATTTTCATATTAGCACCTGTCATTTATGTTGGTCATGGAGATATGTCTTATCGTATCAATTTTCAAATATATATAGTTAAGAAAGCGGCCGCAGGAGCACTACGGCCATGGCGTGTAAATCATACTGTTCATGACTAGTTAGTCATGGTTTTCACGATATGACCAGTCATTCCTATCGTCGTACAGTCATGTTATGCCATACCCATTTTGGTATAAATCCCATTAACGATATGGCCAGGAGAGCACAAAGTCGTAGGCGGCAAGATAGATAGATAGATAGATAGATAGATAGATAGATAGATAGATAGATAGATAGATAGATAGATAGATATAGATAGATAGATAGATAGATAGATAGATAGATAGATAGATAGATGGATAGATAGATAGATAGATAGATAGATAGATAGATAGATAGATAGATAGATAGATAGATAGATAGATAGATAGATAGATAGATACGCTCATAGTCGCCGAAGTTCGCTAAGAAATGCTTCGCATTTAAAATCAAGACATGGCAGCTTTTGTGCGCAACCCATACCTTTGTGGGGTATTCCATTGATTGAAACAGGTGGGCACCAGGTTCGCATGGCGTGTGGTTTTTTCACCTGAGAACGGCTGTGGATAAGAAGCGGCTTTGAGCGGCTGTGGATAAGAAGTTGTTGGGGCAGAGCAAGCGGGATCATGGGTGTGGTATCAAGCACCGCGAAAAAATTGGTTGACTGTGGCACGGGATTGGTACATCACACACCGTTATGGTGTGGGAAGTGCTATGTCGGGCAGACGGGCCGTTGTTGAAATAACATTATTAGATCATAAGGCTTCATTGAGGGGACCGCCTAGTTCGAACTTGTCATTACACTGTAGAGAGTGCGGCTGCGCGCTCTTTTGTTGTCAGGTGCTAAGGTGCTTTCAAGATTAAAAGAGAAAGTTGCGCGAAAAAATTGAAGCGTTTTTTATTAGCGAATCTGGCGAGACATGCGTAGCGAGGCCCCCCATCACTCTGCATATCACTAAAATAGGTTTCTCGAGCGGCAGCCACTAATTCAAATCTTATTTATTCCCATTTAGATTTTGACCCCGTGGCTATTTGCAGTAGTATATATGTGTTTTTCAATGAAACTGAGTTGATACTTAGCGCTCTGTTGGTGTGGTGCTTTCTTTGCCTCTGTTTTTTGCGCTAAAGTCTACTATGGCCTTGGGATTACCGAAGGATCTTGTTCTCGACACTGTTCATCGTCATCTGGCGCAGTATAGCTATCACCTACCGGTCAGTGTTTCTTTTATCATCTTCAACGCTTGACATCAAGAACATAATCCAAACATTATTAAGTAAGGAAGCCACTTTTATGTGCAACGGCAACCACCTGGGTGATGGGCCCATTTTCACATACTCAACTGCAGTCCTATCCTCCTGAGACCCAGAAGGATTACGTGTTACTTGTCCGCAGCACGACGTCCATTATATTGAAAATTGGTACTATACGGAGGCTTTTTTTGGGAACAGGGGCATGGGGTACCCAAATATGTGTTTTTTCGTGTTGTTTGAGTTCTTACGAACATAAATTAATGCTTAAGTACGCGTTGACACATGCAAAATGTTGTATAAAAGTAGGCCCACTTCCTAGGCGGCAGCCGCAAAAGTCGCTCGTGCTCGATCCCGTCATTTCAAACGCTCCTGGAATGGCAAGAAACACAGCGGCTTTGACCATACTCGCAAAAGGTAGTACGGGTGAGAGTAGCAGCCTGCAAAAGCGCTCCTAAGGAAGAACCAAGCGCTTCAAAAGACGTAGCGCGATTTGTTTCATTGTCCAATATATCGGACAAATTTCCCATCGCTGGGTCTCAGTAGGCTATAGCACACGTGTAAGACGAATAAGAACCAACATCCAGTGGGCCCTGGACTTGTTACATCCATCCCATGGCCACTGCTTTAAACACACGTTCGCGTTGATTGTGCTATATATTGCGGCATATATGAAACGGAAAAAGCGAATCAAGCTGCGCATAGAGGTCTTGATGTAGTCGGGGGTCTGCCCATGGGAACGGAGCCAGCCAAGTCGCAGGGAGAAGTCGAGCAGAGTAGCCGGAGCTGACAACAGGAAACGTTTATTTACAGTATTTACATGGTAGCGTGTTTTTACATGATGCAGGAAGATCATGGAGCCCCTCGGCGCTCGCGTTTTAAGGCCTTCGTCTTCCCAAGATTCCCTGCACGGGAAAACAATTAAGTCCAGGATAGTCCAATCGAGACGATGTCTTCAACTCCGCCCCAAAATGGGAAGATCAAACACCGCCTCCTTCCCAACCCCGGAAAGACGGGAAGAGGCACGCCCAGTTCGCCCGTCGGCGAGGGAGAAGAGTGCACAGGACGCAATACGGCCTCGCACTGCACTGCACAATGGACCTGGCCGAGGTGACGCACATTCCTGTAAACCCGCCGTGTAGTCGGGTGCAGCGATGACTCCTCGACAGCGGCTGCGACGCAGGTGCCTCCCAGGCGGCTGCCACGAAGGAACCCTCGGAGTGTGGGAAACGTGTCTCCTAAGTTCTCGGCTGATTGTTCGGTGCGTCGCGTAGCACGATGAACAAAGCAAGCAGCCTCGCCTGCAAACAGCCCCTCCTAGGCCATACCGTCAAAGTCGGTCAGGTGAGTCGAAAGGGGTTCGACGAGGTGCGCCGACGGCCCTGAAGGATTCAAAGCAGGATTGCCGTGTTGTCGCCGCTACAGGTGGTCTTCGGGGAACGCTGACCCGGGAATAAAGCAGGGCAGACTGGCGAAATAATCCTGATCGTCCAAGTGGCGCAGAGCCATAAACTCCGATCATAACAGTCACTATTGGAGAAAAACTCAGTGAGCATCTTTTTCCAAATCATGCACCTCAACAATAACAAAGACACGCTCACGCGGACAGGGATCGATTATAAATACTTTCAGCAGGAACCTTACTTTCTTTCAAGACATCCTTACTTAGAATGAACATTTCCACATAGCCTTTCTGGTGACTCTGAGACAGTCTTTCATTGACTTCGCCTCAACGGCACATTCACCAATCCGTAAAAGTGGTGCCTTGGTTGGCCCTCAACGCCTATTGCGAGAACGGCGGTTCGCAGGAAACAGTGTTTTGTTAGGAAGTCTTAGATACAAAGAAGAAGAAGCTTGTCTACCGAGTAGAATGTGCTCAATTTCTGAAGTGCGAACAGATTTCCGGAAATACTTCGTCTTTCGCGGCTACCTCAAGTTGTAAAGTTGCTTTTCATGTTCCTCGAAGACATCTATTTAATAAGCCCCAAAGCTGGCTAGATCACAACAGTTGCATTCATTATCGCACCTGTACATGCTAGTACAACTCAGATTTTTATTTTACTTTTCCTTCCCTGCCCTCTGCTCCTAAAGCGTTTCTGTTCGTGATACATTTGCGCATACAGAGCAGCATGTGGGCCCCCATATATGCACGAGCTGAATTTCTGAAATCTCTGTCTTTTATTTGTGATTGGTGTTATGCACGATATCATTAAAAGACGCTCTTGTAGGTAATGAAATTCGCAACCTATACAGCAACCACAGCACTGGCTAAATTCATTGCGCTCCAGCCCTCTCCTCACTACCCTGCACTGAGTGTCCCAGCAAGAAGCTGAAGCTATCGCCTCCCGAGCTGGCGGCTGAAACCAGATCATAACGGAGAACGAAGTGATTGAGGCAATTTAGTGGTGAACACGTGATTGTATGGTGACATATAATGGCATTGGACAATGTTATACACTAGCCATAGTTCCCCAGCCGTTTGCGCAAGAATCACAAAAGCAACGGCAGGAGCTCGCGTGGATGAGTGCATGCTCCAGACGGGCTCCATCCCAACACCAGTCACGCACCCTTGCATAGATCCTACTTCCTGGACACTTCAGCACTAGCTGTACTAAGCCCTCCAGGCCGACATCTTTCGTATATTGGGCTGTCCCCATATGCGTATCGGTGGTAGGCCCCTTGGGCATGTAATTAACACGACGCACAAGTGGGAGGCCACAATCCTCAATGCCAGCGCAGACAATAAAACATTGATCACGGGGTGGGCAGAACGAGCTGCCAAGGAACAGGGGCCCTTGTTCTTTGGCTCTACGTGTTGTTGTTTGTGAGGAACAGTGTGTGGAACAGCTTTACGTGTGGTTGTTTGTGTGCCCCTATTTTGTCATTTTCTTTGGCGCTGCTCCCCTACGAGGGGCTCTGGGCCGACAAACAGCCGTCGCCTCCCGCAACCGTGCAACCTGAAGAAATCACGAGCTCTTAGTTCTAAATAAGGTTTTGTCTTCTTTCTGAAGAAATCCGTGGTCACTCGCTTATGTATGAGTTCGCGGTATGTAGCCCACTACATTTCTTGAAACAATGTCTCAATGCTTTGCTGAAAGTCACACACGAAAGGCAGTTTTGTTCAGCGTTTTTTGGTTGATCTCCCTTAAAAACGCTGTTTTATAATTCACAGAGGCGCTTCAGCTACGTGGAGAACTGCGTCTAGAGTAACTCTTTGGGCATAATCAGAGAAAGCGCCTGTTTGTCATTCAGTCGGCGTCTGCCAGGGGCGTTAAAGTAGGAGGGCGTTCAATACCGCGAAGATAAGCGCATATTACCAGGGTGTTCAGTATATCAAATCGCACGAGAGAAATATCGTACGAGCTCCAACTGTCGGCATGGACAGCCTCGTTAAACTGAGATAGTGGAAGCGGCAACCGAGTTTATGTGGTGTACGATGAAAAAAAAAAGTGAAGAAGAAATAATAAAACTTCGCGGCTAAATTTCGCCAAACATAAGCGAAAATATTTTAATTGAAGACCAGAAACTACCGATAATTACTGCACCAAAAATAATCACAGAACTTAAGTAAAAGTTAGGAGAAGCCCACTGCGCGCTAGTCGCGTCTCTCAGGACTATAATAAAGTTCCACCATCCATTGGGCTTCCACGGAGACAATAATAGGCCAATGCTACGAGGTTTCATCCGCTGGCATAGTCGCACAAGGAAGAAAGTAGTAATCTCACTCGAGCCACCTAAGCTAGGAAACCAACTATAAACAAAGCCACCAGAATGCCGGAAAAAGCAAGCATGAAGGCTCCAGAAGTCCATTTACAAACTTGTATTCATATGTTAAATGAACGATCGCAGTGCAAGTTTGCTCTAGTAACAATTCTAGGTAACTGAAAAAATCTGCTGGAAAACCTATTCGAATCATAGTCAGGCTGCCTTATGTCCACTGCAGGAGGAAAGCCTCCCGCAATGATATCCAGCCTATCATCTCCTGTGCGAGGTGATTATATTTTATGCCTGTAAATTTCAGATTTGCGTTGCAAAATCCCCCAAAAAATATTTGTTGTCGACAGGAACTGGGAAATTATCTCAAGGCAAGCTAGAGGGTTGCGACTTGTTTGTACAAGAAATGCTAAATTTTGAGCCAGTGTTAAACATACAGGCACTGAGAATAATGTAAATGAGGCGTCGGCAACTTTTTGAGGCGGAGGGCCAAATTTCATGAAGCCGACACAGCGGGGGGGCCACAGGGAAAATTGGGAGGGGGGGGGGGCGGGGGGGGGGGGGGGATAGTGGAGGGAGGGCATTGGCAGGCAACGCGTAAAACTTCGACGAAGTGACACCAATTTGTAAAACTGGATTAAAAATCGTGTTTATTACGAGCGAAAATCCCATTTTCGGTCAGAACTGCCATGTCGACCTTCAGATAGGCAGTGGCAAGGGAAAGGGGGGAGTGGGTTTCACGCCGTGCCTGGGGCCGCATAAAACAGCCACGCGGGCCGCGGGTTGCCGACCCCTGATGTAGAGGATGAAAACGAGACAGATACAAAAACAGCGCAACCGTAAAATGTAGCAATTTTAAAACTTCCACCGTTCTCACGTAATTTAAGCAGACACTGCTTAGTAAAGGAGCGTTACTTACTCAGGGATGTAGCGCAGAAGTCGACTTTCTCAAACGCAAGTATGACGGTTGGCAGCGCAACAATAATTCGGAGAATAAATCTAGGCTGCCTCTTTACCGGCCGCATTTCTTTGAGTCCTTTCCCGGAACGCTGAAAGACACTTCGTGGAAAGAGGACTCCCCTTTTATTGCATTACCAACACCAGTACGGAAATGGCTGCAGGATCCCCAACGATGATTTCATAAGATTGTCTTTTATTCGTTTGTGTCGTGGAATGTTCAATCACTCCGACATCAACGCTTGGGCATATAGAAACAGTCGAAACGAGGTCGTTTTCTAAATGTCCTCATGATAGGTAACTTACAGTCTTCTTCGTGAATTGATGACACTATCAAAAAGGATAGCGAAGCAAATAGAGTTTTCCTGGGAGATCAAGTGACAGTATCGTGCTCCGTACTGCAGCTGCACCTGAATAATATGGCAGTGGCAATTAATTGGTCCACAGTGCGGATAGCACAAAAAATGAAAAATGCGAACCAGGAAGCCAGCAACCTTCTTAACAGCAATTACGCTCTGTATGTACAGTGCAAATAGTTGGCACATAGGGCAAAGGAATAATTAGTGATCGTAGCGGAACACCTCACAGTATCCATGCGTACGCTATTGGTATAGATATCACAAAGCATGAATCAGAGAAAAAAAGAACCATTTCCCTTGTGTTCGCAGGTGTTGGGTAAGTGCTAGCTGCAACTGTTTCTGGGAAGAGCTTCTCCGCAGCCAGCACGACTCTTTGGCAGATTATGTGTGCCACGTCGTTGGCAAGCTCGTTAGCACGACAAAATGAACTGTCATCTGAATGGGGGCTGGAGTTGTAGACGGCCCTTTTGAGCTGCACATGTGCTGGAAGATTGCGTTAATTTCGTAAGACAGATGGCTAGTAACGCAAAGCAAGAAATATGATCCTCTAGCGCTAGCAGAGATTCTGGCTACATTTATATTATTTACATGTAAATACTGTAGCGCATTGTGCGCTATGGAAGGAGTCAATATATGAGGATATGCGGAATTTTAATTCAGAACAATGAAAATTATGAAAACAGGTAGAATGATACAGATGTGTCGTTATACACGGTGAATATGTCATGAACATCCAAGAAAGTTGAACAAACAAACCAGGCAACTCAAGAGCTAATACAATAGGCACTAGACGAGCGTGTGTTACAGATGCATGTCCTGGATGTCTGCTAAAAAACTTGGTGATGGACGCAAACGAGTAGAACGAGGCAACGGATTCCAGAATTCAACGAAACGGGATAGAAAACTGAGTCTGAACATGTTGGTGTGAACATAGTAAGGTGTCAAGTTTCAACTTGTGATAGCATCTCTTCATTGAATAAGGTGCAAAGTTCTTGTAGTCCTTGTAATTTGACAATGGGGGGCGAGATGCTTGAGGCCGGTGCACTGTGCGATGTCAGTGCACGTTAAAGAACACCAGATGTGCAGAATTCCCGTAGCCCTCCACTACGGCGTCCCTGATAATGATATCGTGGTTTTGGGACGTAAAACCCCACATATTAAAAAAATATTGTGATTGGACAGTTTAACTCAAGAAATCAGAATGCTGTGGAAGGATTTTCATGATTCAGTTCGACGACGCAAATAGTGCGAAGTTAACTTAAATGAAGAAAGTATAGAAGAGGGTGAGAAGTCGCGGACATAACGATGACATATGTATTTCCAACCGCTTTTTTATGGATTGCTTCTAGCCTGTTAATCTCGCACTGCTTATGCAAGTTCTAACCGCAGATCAAAGTCAGCAACTAGACGAATTAGCAATCTATATAAGAGAACCTGATTTTCTTTCGGAGAGTTAGAGTGCGACGTAGATAACTCAATATTTGTATGCTTTGTTAGGTATATTCAATGTGCTCAGACCATGACATATAGTCTATAAAAATGACACCGATATACTTATACTGAAATACCACTGACCGCACGGATATAGAAATAATAAATAGAAATAAACATACGTGCGCAAAGAGCAAGAAACTTTTAAACAACCGTGTAGGTGCTACCTGGCCTTGTGAGGAGATAATCCTCGGGCAGTGCAATTTACACTCCTGGTGGCTGACGTCACGGTGCTGCAGTTGTCGATGAATGGCTGATCATGTAGTGGGTGGCCGCGGTGACTGACATTCGGTTGCTTCAAGTTGCCCTCCCATAACGGAGTTATAGGGCAGTACCATGACAAACACTCGGTGACATCCACTTGCCAAGGCAAAAGTGATCGGGCATAACCATACGAACCAGTGTCAGAGCACGTGACGTCCCAGAAGTTATGATCATCAAATCTGGCGAGGAACTACAGACGACTTTTATAGCATCCTTCATGAAATATTTAAACATAGCTTTCATAAAAAGAACATGGCTGATCCCTCAGTCATAGCAATCGTTATAACACGAAAGTGAAAGATGTCTTGTACAATGTCATGTTTGGCAGGTATAGTAGTACCTCTTGATGTGGACGCAACCACATTGACGCCTAGTGGCATATCTCTGTCACCTGCACACAATATGGTGAATCCCGTGCAAAGATGACATCAACAAATACATAATAAACACTGGTACTCCATAGGCACTCCTGCAAAGCGTCGTGAAGCACGAAGAGAAACGCGACCAGCATCGTGTCCTCCCCCTTGTCTGGCCGCGATTTCTTACAGAGCGAGCGGGGAACGCAGTGCGACAGCCAGGCGAGCGTCGGAGAACCATATTTTTAAATATGGATCGATGCTATGAGCATGTTATGAGCGATCTTGAATAGGCTTCTCTGTTGCGCACATACACGACAGCACAAAATGAAGGCACATATTGACACACTGGGCGCGAACTTCCAACATAGTCTATTCTCAGAAACCATGGTACATTTATGCACTCACGTTAGGAGTCACAGCCAGGTGATCATAGTGAACAAAGCGAAAAAACATTGCAAACTCCAGGCATGCGCAGATACGCTAATTCTTTTGCTTGCATGTCAACGACGGCTTGCTAACACACACATATCCGAGTGCAGCAATCTGTTTGGCTTCTATTATGAGTGCTGCTGTTTCACATTTGCTTTTAGCTGTTATTTTGGTGTCTTCAAAGAGAGGGGAACATTGATGCAGATTACAATACAGCGCGAGAAAACCATAAGTGGCGATTTTTCGAACTTTATTATTTTTGTTCACGCAACCCATCATTAATGCATCTTCCTGATTGCCCTACGTAACACTTGCCCTTAACATGCGTCAAGCGTTCCGTAGGGCAATCAGGAAGGCGCATTAATGATAGGTTGCGCGAACACTAAAATAAAGTTGGAAAAATGGCAAGTGATGATCTATCTATCTATCTATCTATCTATCTATCTATCTATCTATCTATCTATCTATCTATCTATCTATCTATCTATCTATCTATCTATCTATCTATCTATCTATCTATCTCGAAACAACACCAGCTATGGTCAAAATTTCCGGAGCCCTCCACTACCGCGTGCCTCGGAATATATCGTGGTTTTGGTACGTAACGATATTGTAACGATATTGTAACGGGCTGAAGAAGACGACGAGGAGGACAAGAAAGAAGACGACGTGGACAGTCCCTGCTAGCTGGCCACCTACAGTATTATGATGTTCTGTGGATCATCCCATATGAGAAATTGCCATCGAGGCTAATTATTTCATTACCTTGCTATGGGACAGTTTATCATGGCGGGCGTTTGTAACAACCATGTATGGCCGGTGCGGATATGAGTGTGCATAGAATACATGTCATTTATATTGTGGCGTCAGAGGCGCAAACCACTGACGCACATGATGCCATGTGTTGGTGGCCAAACGAAGTCTTGCACTATGCCATACCTGCACGAAGTGTCCGCCACATAAAAGAGGTCTGCGCTCGGGTACGCATTAGCGTGGGTTTGAGGACGTCGAAGAAGCTGGAAAAATTTGAGAAAAGGAGCAACACAGTTTCTAATGACTCTTGTATGTCGTTCCACTATATTGCGGTGGAGAGTACGTGGGCAAACAAAACGGTGGGAGAATGCTCGTCTAAGACAGCATGAGCTATCACTTCAAGGGCTTGCACGACTTGATTTTCGGTCAGAACTGCCATGTCGACCTTCAGATAGGCAGTGGCAAGGGAAAGGGGGGAGGGGGTTGCCGTCCCATCTTTAGCAAAAGCACCGTGATTTTTAAAAATGCTGTGAGCTCTGACTGTGTAGTTAATCATCTTCACATGTGCATACAAATCATCGTAATCATCATCATCGTTTTCTCTCGCCGGGTGTTCGTTTTCCAGGCTCACGCGCCTTTGTTGTAAATACAACAATCGTTTCGTCGTACCTGGCGTCGTCTCACAAGTGGTGGAGGTGCTGGGAACCAGCTGACCAGAGAAATCGCTGGTGAAAAAACTCCACCGCTGTGTTGAAGAAACTCTAGACGAAGAATTACGTTATAAGTGCGTTTAGCAAGCTCTGGGACTTTGGCTTACGTGATAATAGAAATAAATGCTTGTGGTGCCCACACAGCAAGAGGTAGGACCAATTCTCGACTCGGAGCACGAATGGTATTAGCGTTGCATCTAAACTTTACCTTTAAGGCCTTGTTGGCTTCTGAAATCCAGGCTTATTACGGATACACTCGCTCCCGTGGCTACTGAAGCCAAGGGAACATTGTCTTCAGGAACACGAATTTTTCAGGTCACCTGGCAACACATGGATACATGGCAACACATGGACACATGACAGAGGGTGGGTGTTGCCGGTCAATGTGCTGATTGCGGCCTCACTAGAAATTACATGGTGGCTCACAGGACGGTGCTGCGAGCGTCACAGATTTGAACAAAATGGGGTGACGTGGCTGCGGACGGCGCATTGGAAGCAGTTCACGGGGCGCAGTGGAATTTTAAGCTCAAGTATAAATGACCCGGCCGTGAGTGAGTGAAACAACTTTATTAGGTCCACAAACGACACTAGTAAACTCAACGTCACACGGCTAGGCCCACTCGGGAACCATAATGTTGAACTGACGGCCTGGATCTGAGAGGTCTGGTCCCTGGGCCTTAATGAGTGTTTCCTCTTGGGTGAAAGCGGGACCGGTACATGCAGAGCGCCACGAGACATGCTCGAAGTCCGCATAACCACCACAGAGGGGAATTTCATTCAGCTTTTGAGAAACTGCAGGTGGCCTGCGTGCGTAACCGTCGTGGAACTGGTAACCGGGATGTGCATTTATAGTAGGGCTTGACACCCTTGGACGACGCACGCAGTTTTAAGCATCTAATAGGCGGCATTGATGGACGTCGCACGAAAGCCGCAGGGGGGGGGGGGTGCTGTCAAAGCTGAGGAGCCGAGTCAGAAGCAGTTCACGTCGGTCGTGCTCTTCCTCACACGGCTCGCTGAATCAAGGACTTGACGTAAATGAGGCTGGAACTACGTCTACACTGGTGACATTTGTTACGTGGGCCAGGTGGCCGCACTTCGGTGCCACTTTCAAGTTCTCAAGGCTTCAAATGGGCGACAGGGCTAATGACGTCACTTAAGGGCTCCAGACTGTCTTTTAACATGAGGAAATGCTACACGTCCTCGGTGATCTCCCGCCTAGAAGATGAACACCTTTGTCTTCTGGCATCTCAGGATTCAGGGCCTTGCATAAGCTGAGCACTTCCTAGGTGTACGTTGTGCAAAGTTTCCTAGGAACTTTAGCTCGCCGAATGAGCGTTTGCTCGGCACGCTTCTGTTTAGCCGCAAGATCTCCGAAGCATTTCTTCATTTACGTGGGCGAATTTCTGTTACGTGGCCCAGCTTCTTTTTTCCTGCGTTTCGAAGCGGAAAGGCATGGTTCCCCTAAGGATGAGGCCCGCATTGTTAAGCTGGCCGGTGGCATTCGGTCATTGAACCAACGACAGGATCGATTGAGTAAATCTGAACAAAAACATAACTTTATAACACCGTTCAACTTTGGTTTACGCAAGGGTTTTAGCACTGAATCCTCGTTATTAGCTCAGCACGAATGAATATAACTGCACTTGAAATAAACTAATCTTGGGAATATTTGTGGATCTCACTAAAGCATTTGACCTTACAAACCACTCCCTTTAAATTCGCAAACTTGTACGCTATGGCTACCGCGTCAAAGCGGCACACCTCATAAATCCCTACCCAAAGTCGACATAAATCGCATCCAGAGTGGCCGTGTCTTCCGGAGTCCCTATATGATCACATTATCAACGTAAGCCTTGCGGCAAAATGTAGACTTTGTGCTGATGCTACTAGCATCTTGTTAATGGGGATTTGGGTTGATGAATTAATTTTTGAAGCCAATTTAACCATAAAGAAGTTAGACTAATGGGCACGTCAAAACAGTTTTAAACTAAACACAAACAAGAGCTACTTTATTTTGAAGTAAACATTAAAAAAAAACGTGGTTAATAAAGGCATACTACTAAACTCGTCGCCAATCGCTATCGTATCCAGCTTTAAAACATTGGGCATAGTCTTTAAAGAAACTTACTTATGCTGGCACACATATGTCGCTAGCTTACCAACAAGAGCTATAAGTGATTGGTATAGTTTTACCGCAGTCACCATATACTGCCACAAAATGTTGGTATTTTTCACAGTTTGTTTCGATCCCGGCTTAATTCCGGTCACTTAGTTTGGGGCATAACTAATCAAGGAAATATACACATTTATAAGAGATGTTTTACGAAAAAATACGGCAGATCCCACGAATTGTGAATATCGGTTCATGCGAAGCAGTCAACGAGTAGTTCTATGCTGATTATTTTTTTTGCTTTGAGTGATGTTTTACAGTGGAATCGACGTGTTAAGTGTTGTAGAAGTGTGCACATCCTAGGCTTACCAGGAACTTCGACTACCCTGGAGTTTAAAAGGTTACATATGGTCGGTCGTAACGTCAGCACACACGTTAGAGCAACGAAGTCCGTGTTACCGAAACAAAGTGCACTTTATGTTGCGATGATGTCAATATCATGCGTAACTTTCGTGAGCGTATTCCTCCATGGTCGATTAACGCTTGAATACAGCTTGCTGAATCATAGGAATGCAAAAGTAATGTTTATAAAGACTGTTATAACAGCGCAGCCAACACTGGAACCACAACTTACGTTTACCCGACATGATCCCTGCATTATAGCACATATGTAACGCTAACCACTTTGTTACAAAATTAGATAGCCAGCATTGCAGCCACAACTGACATTGCACCGACATCACGCCCGCATAGGGTCTTTTTCCAAAAAAGTTTCAAGAACTGGCGCGGCTCTGCGGTAGGATACCTGACTGCCATGCGGAATGATTGGGCCTGATGCCTGCTGGGACTCTAATTTTCATTCTTTGCATTCGTCAGGTGAACGCTGCCGATGTTGGTTTTTCTTAACGCTCTCGCATTTAAATTACCAATGTCTGTGCTCGCCGTTCCTGGGTAGATATAAACTGTAAATCCCCTGCGGCGCATACCGCGGCCCGTGGTAAACGGCTGTGTGCCACATTTGTCTGGATAAAAGGGTTTGACGACGTGCAGGACAGGATTTTCGCTTTATTCATGTTAACACCAAAGATTCATATTCGTCAAACCTTCCCATGCCAATTTTGGTCTACACCAAATTAAGGAGGCGATGACGAGAGCACCCAAACGTAGGCGGCTAGATAGATAGATAGATAGATAGATAGATAGATAGATAGATAGATAGATAGATAGATAGATAGATAGATAGATAGATAAAAAGGAACACTCAAACTGCCTAGGCTTCGCATTTAGAAAGTTCCTACTTCTAATGGAAAGTGTACCTAGTCACTTGCACACGTGAATATTTCTTAAACTATAGGGCGCTACCAGTCGGAACTTTATAGGATTGCCGATTGTGAAGTGCGTAGAAGCAAGAGTTAAAATGTAGATTGAAGTTTGTCAAGCACAATTCCAGATTAACAGATAACACCACTCTATGTGCAACACGTAAAGAGGAATATAGGAATATGCAACAGTTCGAACAACAGGGATTTGTGGTGTCCTGGCTTTCTTCTTGTGTCCGAGTTTGTACTTCTGTATGTTCATTGTAGTCTGAATTGTTGAATTGTGTTGATATATTGCTACCGTATCAGTGATCGCCAATGAGGGGGGCCTGCGTGTTCGTCAAACCTGTCCAAATGACGGCTCTTTTTCGCCCGTTCCTTGGTATCATGGCGCTGTATTCCATATTGAAAAATGTCCACCATATGAATGGTGGATTCCACCATCCACCATTATGGTGGATTATGGTGCTGGAATATGGTGGCACATGGTGTATGCTGGCGTCTGATGCTGGCGTAGGATGGATGCTGGAGAATAACGGATCGCAAAACGGCTCTGCAGCGTGAGAACCATCGTGCCGAGCTGCCACACAAAAATAATTGTGTGGCAGGCGATGTAAAAAGCATGAGTAAATAAAAAGTCACAGTTTCGCCACAAGGCGAAGCAATGAATGCGATAGCAACAAATTGGAATGTCAAGCGACGAATGGCAAGCAGGTCGAAACGTGCAGCGCGCTGCTCACGCACACATGACGCACGAAAAGAACATGCACAGGACGAGAGCGAACTAAAAACATTCCCAGCTCGACACTTAACGCGCTGTTCAAACAAAAACGACGCACGAAACGCATTCACAGGTACAGACGAGCGCGAACTAACAAGTGTCACAGTTGTTACTTCGCTGTGTTTGAAAAGCGTGCTCTTTTCCGCAAAAGGGGGGACTGCAGCGAGCGATGTGACCTTCGTGCGCCCGGTAACTACAACGCTTTCGTTCCGGCGAGAGCCCTTCTCCGCCACCGTGAGATAAGCGCGCGCGCACGGGCATCTACCCTCTACCCCCCCCCCCCTCGGGCGAAGTGCGCGCCGGAGAGCGCGCGTCGCGACGAACTAGCTAAGCCCCGCCGAGCGCGGCCTTTGCGCCATCTCGCTGGTAATGTTGAAAACACGCTGAGAACTCGCTGTATATAAATAGCTCGCCGTTTGAACGTTCAAGGACGTTCGCGTTCGTGGCTGAGCGGTTAGCGCCGCGCGCTGCAGAGCGAGAGGTCCCTGGTTCGATGCCGCGCGTCGGAAACATTTTTCTGAATTATTTTTCTTTGAGGTTTTTATAAATATATGGATACATATACATATACGGGACATGACGGCGACGGCGAAAACCAGCCGAGACTGTCCATATAATTGCTATCACAATAAAAAAAGAACTGCACGAGAAAAACAAAGAAAACTTGCGGCAACTAGACGTCAAACGTGCGACCTCCGGATCCCAAGCCGAATACTCTAATTACTACGCCACGCTGACACAAGTTTTTTTTTTGTAGAATAACTAGTCAACATACTAGTGCACCGTTTAACTTCAGTTTTTTATGTCGCATAGTCGAGAGAGAGGCGATCTTCACCTCCTACTAAAATTAGCACATTTAATAAACACTAAAAACCGCCAGGCCTGTGAGGACCGCGCAGCACAGTCACAGCGAAAGCACAGTCACAGCGAAAGAGCGGCCTTATCAAGCCTTTTTTAAACACTCTTGGGACAACTACTACAAGCACACTTGCCACTTGTATGGTACCCACTACGCCATAGGTCATCATAATTTTTATGTAGTGGGGAAGCGTCCACTGTGCCATCATTCGTCATTCTTCGGAAAAGCGCGGTACCCGTTACACACTTGTAACGTATTATGTGCACTTTGTTGATGCTGTGGCTGACGATGATGAAGAATTATGCCTGAGGCTTTTGTAATGGGTTGGAGCATTGAACGACCCCCTCGTTAAGCAATTCACATTGTGTGACGTCTGGTTGTTACTTTACTGTTCTAAAACGCTTTATTACACCTGTTAACGCGATTCCTTACCCGATATGAAACCTGATTAGGGCGAGTTTTCAAGCACTGGCGTAACACAGTGGTAGAGTGCTGGGCTGCCACGCAGAGGTCCTGTGTTCGATTCTCATTGTGGCTTAAATTTTTTTTATTTATTAAGTTTTTTTTCTTATTTCGAGCGATAGTGGTTACGGACGCCGGCGGCGGCGGTGGCGGACAACTACGGCGCAAAAACGGCCCTTGTTGTGATCTCATAACAGCTTTCGCTGTCAAAACTGCTGCCGGTAACAAATGGCATTACGATAATGGCAAGAGCTAGCGCTAACTTTCTGTTACAATTCGCAACGTAACCAAAAAAAATTCAAGTGAACCGAGGAGCAGGTGTAGCTTAGTGGCTGTTACGTCAAAGTTTAATAGCCGTTTCTCGCTCTTTCCAAAGGGCGACATGTGCAGATGCATTGTGTCGCCATTAAGGTCATTCGTTAAATAAGCGCGTACGATTTATTGAGTATTGTGATGTTTTTTTTGCGTAACGTACAGCGCAACCGTGTAGCTCTATCGTTAGCTACAACTACGTAACGGCTTGGCCAAAAACGAATGTAGTGCACGGGAAAAATATGCCATCATATTGGTTCAATAAGGCATACAAATTGACAAGTCTGTGTTCTCGCATACGAGTCAGAGAACTGCCAACGAGTGCGACCGGCGGCTGTCGGTGACTGGGGGGCGTACGTTTGCTGGAAGCGCGTCGCATTGATGCTCGTGGCTTCTTGCGCGGACACCGTACACAAGAAAAAATGGTTCATTTAGGTTAACCGATGCCACAGCTGTGCTGTAAAGTCAGTCGCACTCGTCAAAATCGTGTATCCTGAAGCTCAGCAGCGCCGATGATACGTAGACGGGCTCGGCCGGTACGCTAGGCCTAACCTTTAGTGGAATTCATGGTCGTAGAATAGGATGGTGGAAGTCATACTCGCTGCGGCTTATCTCGACGCATGTCGAAGGTAAACGTTTGTACATTTTAGCGTCGCGCGCACTTTCACTGTTACCTTAAAGCAGGCGTCTCAAACTCACCTCGGCTAGCGGGCCGCAGTCAAGGAATTCAGTGAAAACGCAGAGTTGTTTTTAGTGGTTAGAAACTGCATTGAGCAGAATGCTGTTCTTGCCTTTCAGAGCGCTACTGGCATTTCCCTTGACAACTTTATGACGTTGCTCGAGTTTTATCTGTGCTCGACGTTCGTGTGTCACGATAATCAGTTTTATATTCAGAGAAAAGGGATCTGCATAGGTTCATGCGTGGCGCCTGTCCTATGTAACATATTTTTAGCGGATTTTGACAGAGAAGTGGCTCAGGTTATTGACGATGCGAAGCTGAAGATTTTTAGGTATGTAGACGACTTTTTAGTCATTTTTAAAGCTAACCCTTCTTTGACAACCACTAACTCAGTGGATGAGGTTTTAGCTCTTTTTAGACAAAATGCCAAGGGACTTGTTTTCACGCATGAACTTCCTGTTGGCAGCGTATTGCAATTTTTAGACCCGAGTCTCACTTTCTCAGAGACGCACATATGTTGGGCATATTGTCCGCGTTCACGCAAGGCACTTCTACCTTTTGAAGCTTCGCATTCTAAACTTGTCAAGAGGGCCGTTGCTTCCATGTGCCTGGAAGGAGCACTGGTAAAGTCTTGTCCGCATAGGATGCAGGAAAGTTTCAGTAATCAGGTCACGCGGCTGTGTTCAGCTGGCTACCCTAGTTCTATCGTCGTTGCAGTCTCAGAAACCCTCCTTCAAAAACTGAAGGGATCGAGAAGAAACAGGTAGCCGATTGAAAAAAGGCCCATGGTTATGCCATATGTGCACAAGGTTGCTCACAACCTTAAGAATGTGGCTAACAGGTACAAGGTACCTATGGTGTTCTCGGCGCCCCGCAAGTTGGCGAGCCTGTGCCCACGAATTTCGACTGCACCGAGGCCCTCCCCGTGTGGGAAGAGGCACGCAAGGCCGTATGTCGCCTGCTCGGTTGGCGTGGTGTACGAGATTCCGCTTAGTTGCGGTAGGGTTTACGTCGGCCAGACAGGCCGGTGCATAAATGACAGAATTAGGGAGCATGAACTTTCCGTGAAAAATAAACTTTCGGCACATTTGCCGGTGCACTGTGGTTCCTGTAAGTGTGAGCCCGGGTTTTCCAGTGTTTCCGTTCTTGGAAAGAGTAAAGATACATTAGCGCGTGAAATCATGGAAGCATACTACATTAAAAAAGAAGAGAGATATATGTGTTAGTGACACTTCTGTTACTCTGCGTGGTGGTGAGTTTGATTTCTTGGAATCTTTTTTTCGTTTAATCAATTTTTTTTGTCATTTTTTTTGTCATTTCTTGTCAGTCTTATCGAGTGTTTTTGACGAGCATGTGTGGCGATGTGCGCGCGCATAGTTGCTGCGGCTATAAAAATCACTGATGTGCTGAGAATAAAGTTAGTTGCGAGTGACGCCCTTTCTGTTCTGTCTCTAATTTTCTTCCTCGTAGGTTTGCGTCTATTTGTATTTCAGTAAGCATGTACCAACTAGCCCAACAAAAAGTTTTATTAAGTTTTATTCAGTGAAAAAGGTTGAAGCGGCGGCGGGGGGGGGGGGGGGGGGGGTAGGTAGGCGGAATTTGAACAAAATGTCACTAAACGTTGCCATTGGGAAATACGCATTTCCCACATGTTGTATATGGGTCATTTATGAAGGGCATTCGATGCAAGGTTTCCAGAACCATAACAATACTCATCTGCGGAATAACGACAATCTGGACAGCAATTCTAAAATGTCAAGTTTTTGTTCCACGGTTATGCTTGACAGCGAGGTGACTGCATGGGGTGATAAAAAAAATCACAGCATATCCACGGAGTGAATGATGATGAGTGGGCGAAGCTCCGGAGGTTCATCGGTAAACCGTGAATCTTCCGGGAAATTCGCCCAGTACATCATCAAAGACGTGACAAACACTGCGTGTATATATACAAAAAATTTATATTTTATTCGTGAGACGTGATTTTCCGTTTTGTTTTCGTTTTTTCGTTGGTCGTGGTTACCGTTTACATAAGCCGTGGCTTCCGTTCCCCCTTCATTATAACGGCTTTATGGTCGGTGAAATGGAGGGAGAGCGGTTCCTAGATGGGTCGTAGTGGAAAGTTTGCAAAGACGAGATCGATGCAGGTTCGTCGGATGGTGGTTGGTTGCATGTGGTCAAACGATATGTATGTGACACCATATCGCGATGCCATGTGTTGTATGAGCCAACTGTTTTCAGTGATGTCAACGTTAAAGTCACCCACCAGTAGGGTAACGGGACATGCTTATTCTTCATCGTCATCAGCGTCATCGTTATGACGCATAGTGGGTACATTACATGTGCTGTGCCGTGATGGCAGCGTCATCGTCATCGCATAGTGGGTACATTCCATGTGCTGTGCCGTGATGGCAGCGTCATCGTCATCGCACAGGGGTGGCTACGACAACGACGCGGGACTAGCCTATGCCCTAAGGAGCTTCGCCCCTAAAAATGATTGTGACCAATCGCGTCCATGTAGCTTATTAGCAAACTTATTGAGAAAAAAATTATGGGAAGAAGACCGTCACATGCGTGGCGGACCACGTGTCGGAGACCCCCTGCCTTAAAGTGTGGTTGAGGTAATTGAGTGTGGAAGGATTGCCAGAGTTGCGTTTCTAGCGTGGCGATATCAAGAGAGAGAGAACAAACTTTATATAATGTGGAGAGGTGTCGGGGGGCCGATATTGGCGGCCCCTGGTGGTCGGTGTCCTCAGTCCGCGACACCGCAAGACTCAGCCGCCACTCTAGTCCTTTGGACTAGGGCCCGTTGGGCTTTCAGTCCAGAGCTGTCGCGGAGAGCGGTCTCCCATGCCTCTCGCGTGGGGGGATGGGGAGAGTGGAAGAGAGGGGTTTTGGCTGCATGTCCACACCATGTGGAAGACGTCTGATGTCTCCCCACAGTGCGGGCACTTCCCGTCTGAGTCCCAGAAACGAATTATTGCGGGGCAGAGCAGGGTATTGGTCTGTAGCCTGCGGAGAATTCGCTCATCTCAGTTCAAATCACAGAACGAGGCCGTAAAGAAATCGTGGCAGTGCTCATCATAGAGAAGTGCTGGTGCTGGCAACATGTGCAGTAAAGAGAGTAATGGTTCGGAAACTGATATTGAGCTTGCACTGATGTCCACCAACCGAAAGTTAAAACGGCTGATGCCCCTGACAGGAAAAATTGAGAGCATAGAAGAGTCTTTTAGCCTTATATCTAAGAAGTTCAATGAATTGGAGGAAAATTCTGCCATCAAGAGGCCAATACAAAGGACATGAATAAGAGGATGTCAGACAGAAAGACAATGAACTTTATTGTGGTCCTGAGGGGCGACTCGGAAGCCCCCTTAAGGGGTAGGAGCCGCCGCGGGAAGCTCCCACGTCGGGACGGGCAGGCCGTGCCTGACCGCCGCGTCGTGGGCCCTCTGGACGGCCCGTAGCTGAATGGCGAGGTCGGAGCTCTTGGGCGCCTCCTCCCACTCTGCTTCCGTGGTGAGACGATCGTTGTCCCGTAACGAGGGACACCGCCGGAGCATGTGCTCTAAAGTGCAGAAGGGGTCTTCGCAATCCGGACAATCGGGCTCGTAGGAGTCCGCGTACCTGCTGACCTTGGCTAGGCTGGGATAGGACCCAGTTTGTAACATGCGAAGGGTGGAAGACTGAGGCTTGGAGAGCTTGGGGTGAGGATAGACCCTCCTGCTGAGCTTATAGTGCTTTGTGATCTCGTTAAATGTGTGGAGGGAGTCCTTGTGGAGCCGCGCTTCCGCACCCTCGAGCACCGTTTCACCGAGGATGTCAGAACTTGAAAAAAAAAAGATGACCTAAATCAGGTAGCCCGTTCCCGACTAGAAAAAGAAATGCATGACCATAAATTAAGAACCAGGCTGCTGAACTTGGAACTGCATGGCATTAGGTCCGCGTCGGTGGAACAGGGCTTACGGTGCTCGGCTGCTGACCCGAAGGTCGCGGGTTCGATCCCGACCGCGGCTGTCGCATTTCTGTGGAGGCGAAATGGTAGAGGCCCGTGTACTGTGCGATGTAAGTGTACGTTAAAGAACACCAGATGGTCAAAATTTCCGGAGCCCTCCTCCACGGCGTCTCTCATAGTCATATCGTGGTTTTGGGACGTAAAACCCAAGATAATATTATTAATTATGCATGGCATTAAAGAAGTAGCAAATGAGAATCTTATGGCCACATTAAGTGACGTAGCTGATGAACTTCGAGTGCCTCACTTGATGGAATCAGACGTTGCAGATGTCCCATCGATTTCCTGCTAAACGTGACAAGGTGGCAGGCATCATCGTCCGCTTTACGAAGCAAGCGATAACAGACCAGTGGATTAACAATAAAAAGAGCCTTAAGTAGAGCCACGCGCCCATTTTCATGCAAGAAAGTCTTGCACGCCGCAATATAGAATTGCTCCAAGTAACGAAAGACTGCACCAAAGATAAAGGCTACAAGGTTGTGTGGTACTTCAGCGGGAAACTTTTCGTTCAAAAAAACGAGGGAATGAATGCTGTGCTTGGGAATGGAAAGAATGACTTCGACCGCCTGTAGTGCTGTTCGTTCGATTGTTTAATTTTAATTTCGAATGCAGTCCGCCTCGGTGGAACAGTGGCTAAGGTGCTCGGCTGCTGACCGATGCCGGCCACGGCGATGCCGGCCGCGGCGGTCACATTTCGATAGAGGCGAAACGGTAGAGGCCAGTGTACCGAGCGATGTCAGTGCACGTTAAAGAACACCAGACGGTCGAAATTTCCGGAGCTCTTCAGTACGGCGTCTCTCATAATCATATCGTGGTTTTGGAACGTAAAACCCCAGATATTATTATTGTTAATTTCAAATGCAATCACGATAGAGCAGACGCGTTATTTCCTCCCGAATGTTCTTAACCACATTACATAATGTACAGCGCCCGCAACGTTTAACGCTATTCACTTAAACACACGCTCTGGTAAAAAACAAGAAAAATTTGTTTGGAGGAATTTTTCGGTGAATATTCATTCGCTTTTTTTTATGCAGACTGAAGCCTTAGAGCACCAATGATTCTGACATTTTTACGAAGGCCCACTATAAAACTTATTATTTAAACCGCTCTATCCTGCGTGATGGTGGAGTTGCTTTGTAGTGTCTAATAATGTGGAACGTGATAAGCTGGACTGGTATTCTTTCATTACTGATTATTTTGAAATCATGTCAGTATGCATTGGCAGGTTCGTGTCTTCGGTGTGCTATCGTCCCCCCTAAGGGAAATGTGGTTGAGTTTTCCATGTTTTACCATAACTTTTGTTTATAACAGACAGTAAATACATAATTATAGCTCGATGGGATTTTAATATTGATTTGCTGAAGAATAATTTTCTCGCTATGGATTTTAACACAACTCTGTCTTCGAACAAAATTTGTTCACCTTGTTAAAATGCCTACTAGGGTTACACCAGAAAGTGCGTCTCTTCTCGATCTACTCATTAGGAACTCCGTCCCAACCAATAGCTGAAACAGATATAATATAATGATCACAATCAGTGATCACATTCCGTTGTTCCTAAGAATAAATAAGAATGGAGAGGTAAAGTACCGGCAAGAAAAAGTTGCACATGAGCGTATAACCAATCAAGCTTTGAGTTTATTTGACAACTGAGTAACACAAGTTCAGTTGGATAATATTGTTACAAGCCATGATGAACAACAAGGAATGCTCCATCAAGGCGATGAAGACGAAGATTGAAATAGCGCTCGCGTTGTTGTTGCTGCTCGGCCATCTTGGCTGAAGGAGTCCTTGTACATTCTGTGAATATATTTCTTTCTTCCTTTTGGCTATTCTCACCCGTGACATTTTGGTGGAGGTGCTGGGTATCAAGACGGTATAACGGAGCTCCGCAGCGGCCCGACGCTTGGTTTCTTCCACGATGGCACAAGAGGGTTCGGCTCCCGCAGCGGCAACCGCAACGACAACAGTTGTTCTTCCTCAGCTGAAAGACCCTGGCACGTTCTGCGGGACCGACAATGTCGACATCGAAGAATGGTTGCCGATGCACGAACGGACAAGTAAGAATTATCGCTGGGACGATACGCTCATGTTGGCGAACATTCTCTTCTACCTGAAAGGAACAGCAAAGGTGTGGTTTGAGAATCACGAAGCAGAAATCGGCAGCTGGGAAGCGTGCAAAGAAAAGATGCGTGCACTGTTCGGCAAGTCGACTGGCCGGAAGACAGCGGCCAAGAAGGAGCTGGCATCTCGTGCTCAAACATCGCTGGAGTCGTACCTGTCTTACATACAAGACGTGCTCGCCCTTTGCCGCAAGGCAGACGACGGCATGGATGAGTCCGAGAAGGTAGCGCACATATTAAAAGGCATAGCCGACGATGCATTTAATCTCCTAATCTGCAAGGAACTGTAACACAGTGGATGCCATCATCCGGGAGTGCCAGCGTTTTGAGGCCGCCAAAAGCCGACGTATTGCCCATCAGTTCGCTCGACTTCCTAACACAGCCGCAACATGGTCGTGCGAAGACGTACCTGCACCACAGGCACCGCTGACTGCAGAGCACGTCACGAAGATAATCCGACGAGAACTCGAAGCTATGTCTCCTGCTTCCACGTGCTCTCGTGCCTGCGATTCCAGCTCCCAAATGGTACCTCTAGTGCAAGCCATCGTTCGCCAAGAGCTTTCAAACGTTGGCCTGGACTCCGTGTGCGCCGCAGCTCCCTCCCGACCAATTGACCGTCGTCCGCCACTTTCCTACGCCCAAGGACAGAGGCTCCCAGTCCGCCCTCGCAATCCCGCCGAGTGGAGAACTGCTGATGACCGGCCTATTTGCTTCAACTGCCGTCGTATTGGTCACGTGGCCCGCTATTGCAACAGCAGGTGGTATTGGCGTCAACCTTCCTACGGGTACAACCGTCGCACAGAGGCAGATGATGGTCAAATTGAACCTCACCGCGAGTCACCTCAGTCAACCGGTGGTGACGTTTCTTCGACGCCATATCGTCGGTCACCATCCCCTCATGGCCACCAGTCCCGCTCATCGCTGTCGCGTCGCCCGTCATCACACTCGCCCCAATTTTGCCGTCCTCCTTCGCCGAATGCACACCTGGCGCGGGAAAACTAGACGATGCAGCTCCCAGAGGTGATGCTGCATCGACGACTTGCCCGCCAAATCCTCTGACCACACTGCCGACACGACGACGCAACCTTATTGACGTTAAAGTGGACGACGCACTTGTTGTTGCCCTTGTGGACACAAGGGCCCACATATCGGTTATGAACTCTGTGCTTCGTCACCGCCTTAAGAAGGTTTTAACACCGCCCACGGTGCCGCTCATCCAGGTTGCCGACGGTGGAACGTTTCCTGTACTTGGGATGTGCTCCGCACGCATTAGTGTTGCTGACCGCTCCACAACTGTACTATTTGCCGTGCTCGAGAGGTGCTCCCATGAACTCATCCTCGGCATGGACTTTCTTTCCGCGCACTCTGCCCTGATTGACTGTGGAACCGGCTTACTTCAGCTTGACCTACCCTATTACCATGACGCTCCAAGCACACCTCAACCACGTTTGTGTTCTGTTGAATACGTCCGCCTAGCGCCTCAAGCCGTTACGTATGTGACCTTGAGGTCTTTTCCTCCTATACCCGACGGCGATTATATGTTGGCACCGATTGTTGACGTTTTATTGGCCAGAAATGTTGCCGTTCCTCATACACTTTTGACGGTTACGAATAGTCTGGCGTCGCAACCGATACTGAACTTCAGCTGGTGCGCGCAAGTTATTCCAGATGGCATGACTCTAGCCAACGTCTGTTCCATCGATGAACATTCTGTTTCTGCATTCATTGCAGACGCTCCTTTGCCCGCTGCTGCATCCTCTTCACAGAGCCCCACCAATGCCGACATAGATGATCGCACCAGACCTCGTTCCAGCACAGGCAGCCGATATCCGGCGTATCTTGGAATCCTTCCGGGACATCTTCGACTTAGACGACCGCCCTTTAGGTCAGACGTCAGTTGTCACTCACAAGATCAACACTGGAGACGCCAGCCCAATCCGACGACGTCCTTATCGCGTGTCCCATGCAGAGCGACAGGTCATCCAGCGTGAAGTTGATAAAATGCTGACGAAAGACGTCATTGAACCATCCTGCAGTCCATGGGCCTCACCAGTCGTCCTAGTAAAAAAGAAAGATGGCAGCTGGCGCTTCTGCGTCGACTACCGTCATTTAAACAAGGTCACGCGCAAGGACGTCTACCCACTGCCACGGATTGACGATGCCCTCGACTGCCTACATGGGTCTGCCTACTTCTCCTCTATCGACCTGAGGTCGGGAGACTGGCAGATTTCTGTCGACGACCAAGACCGTGAAAAGACCGCATTTGTTACACCGGACGGACTTTTCCAGTTTAAAGTAATGCCCTTTGGCTTATGCAACGCTCCCGCTACGTTTGAGAGAATGATGGACTCCCTGCTACGTGGTTACAAATGGTCAACGTGTCTCTGTTATCTCGATGATGTCATCGTATTCTCGCCGACTTTCGAGAGCCACCTTAGCCGTCTGTCGGCTGTTCTTGAAGTTTTCAGACGGGCAGGACTACAGCTCAACTCCTCCAAATGCCGTTTCGGCCGCCGAACGATCATTGTGCTGGGCCACCTTGTCAGTGCTCAAGGCGTGCAACCCGACCCTGACAAAATTCGAGTCGTCAAAGAGTTTCCCATACCACGTTCCACCAAAGATGTACGGAGCTTTGTCGGCCTCTGTTCTTACTTTCGCCGTTTTGGTCAAGAATTTCGCCGACATTGCCCGTCCATTGACACAACTCCTGAAGAAGGATACGCCGTTTTCTTGGGGACCCCAACAAGACAGTGCGTTTCGCAGACTTACTGCGTTGCTTACCTCCCCGCCCATTTTGGGTCATTTTGACCCATCAGCGCCCACTGAAGTTCGCACCGATGCCAGCGGACACGGCATTGGCGCAGTTCTCGCCCAGCGGCAACAAGGTCAAAATCGTGTAATCGCCTACGCCAGTCGCCTGCTTTCCCCATCCGAGTGCAAGTTTTCCATCACTGAACGCGAGTGCCTCGCACTCGTATGGGCAGTTGGAAAATTCCGACCATACTTGTTTGGACGCCCCTTTTCGGTAATCACGGATCACCATGCCCTTTGCTGGTTGTCCTCTCTCAAAGATCCTACTGGACGCCTTGGTCGCTGGGCTTTGAAGCTTCAAGAATATAGCTTTGACGTGACTTACAAGTCTGGCCGAATGCACCAGGATGCCGACTGTCTGTCTCGCCACCCCGTGGATCCCCCCTGACCTCTCAGCGCATGACTCCGATGCCTGTGTCTTCGCCGTATCTCATTTCGCTGACATACGCAGTGAACAACTCAGTGATGCCAATTTGCGGTCTATCATCAGCCGTCTAGCTTCTCACCACTCGGATCCTTCCCTCCACTTGTTCGTACTCCGTGATGGCATTCTCTACCGGCGCAACACGAGCACCGAAGGCCCAGAGCTTCTCCTGGTAGTTCCTGAAACGCTCCGTTCCACTGTGCTTGAACAACTTCATGACGCCCCAACCGCTTGGACACCTCGGAGCAGCCCGCACATATGACCGCGTACGGCGTCGATTCTTCTGGACAGGCCTTTACCGCTCTGTGCGCCGGTACGTTGCATCTTGCGAGTCCTGCCAGCGTCACAAACATTCTTCCTTGGCGCCACCTGGCCCACTTCAGCCAATCGACATTCCAACGGACCCGTTCTACCGCGTGGGCCTCGACCTCATCGGACCATTCCCAACGTCTCTGACTGGGAATAAGTGGGTAGTCGTGGCTACTGACTACGCGACACGATATGCTATCACGCGAGCACTACCAACAAGCTGTGCTACTGACGTCGCGGACTTCCTCCTTCACGACGTCATTCTCCACCATGGAGCTCCACTTCAACTGCTGACCGACCGTGGTCGCTCATTTCTCTCCAAGGTAGTTGACGACATTCTTCGCTCGTGTTCCACACGTCATAAGCTCACGACTGCCTACCACCCGCAAACAATTGGACTGACTGAGCGCCTCAATCGCACGCTGACCACAATGCTCTCCATGTATGTCTCCGCGGATCATCGTGATTGGGATGCCACTTTGCCTTACGTGACGTTTGCCTACAACTCGTCACGCCACGACACCGCTGGCTTTTCCCCCTTTTATCTCTTGTACGGCCGCCATCCCACTTTGCCTTTTGACACTGTTCTACCGTCAGATATGCACACTCCTTCTGAGTACGCCCGCGATGCAACTACTCGGGCTCGAACGGCTCGCCAGATCGCCCGGGACCGCCTTTCTGCCTCGCAGCTGTCACAAAAGTATCGCTACGACAGCCGTCACCGCGCCGTCTCCTACTGCCCAGGATCGTTGGTCTTGCTCTGGACCCCTTGCCGTCACGTTGGCCTGTCGTCGAAGTTCCTGTCTCGATATTCCGGGCCTTACAAGGTCTTGCGCCAACTTACCGAGGTCACCTATGAGATCGCCCCATTGGACACTCCGTCGTCATCGTCTCTGCCCTCTACTGATATTGTACACGTCTCCCGTCTTAAGCCGTACTTCTCCGCGCACGATCGTACTATTTCTTAAGCGCCGAGACGGCGCTCCCAGCGGCGGGGGCTATATGTTACAAGCCATGATGAACAACAAGGAATGCTCCATCAAGGCGATGAAGACGAAGATTGAAATAGCGCTCGCGTTGTTGTTGCTGCTCGGCCATCTTGGCTGAAGGAGTCCTTGTGCATTCTGTGAATATATTTCTTTCTTCCTTTTGGCTATTCTCACCCGTGACAATATAGGCTTTCCAAATTATGCAGAGGCCTAAGATAAGTTTCTCTACGAATTGAAACAGCGCCACCATTCCTGCTTCCGATTAAAAGTGCGAGGATCAAAACGCAAAACTCTCCAACCTTGGGTAACTATTGAGTTACGCCAAGAAATTAAAAACTAATGACAAGCTGTTCAAAATTTTCCTAAGTACACGTTCAGCAGATGACCTAAGGGTATTTTAGAAATACTGGAATAGATTAACTAGAAAACTTTTGCTATGGTCAAGATTCCATCTTTTATTTAGATGTGAGCAACCACAATCTGGCCCATGTATGTTAAAACTAAGTGATAAAATTATCTCTGGAGTAGAGCTAGCCGATGCTTTTAACAACTTTTTTTACAACTCTCGCCCGTAACAGCCCGTCAGAGAATTCCAATAAATACATTAATTATTATAAAAATGACGCAATATTACTGAGCCCTGTTATAACTGAAGTTATAGCAGTAATACAATACCTCAAAACAGTCATAGCCATGACATAGATTGTATTCTAGTAAGACCTGTGAAGCTTGTTGCAGCCGTCATTGCACCGGTTCTTAATTATTGTTGGCGTTTAACGTCCCAAAACCACAATATGATTATCAGAGACGCCGCAGTGGAGGGCTCCAGAAATTTCGACCACCTGGGGTTCTTAACGTGCACCTAAATCTAATTACACGGGCTTGGGAGCATTCTGGCCTGCATCAAAAATGCGGCCGCCACGGCCGTGATTCTATCCTGCCATCTGCGGGTCAGTTATCGAGAACGATAACCGCTACACCACCGTAGCGGCTTTGCAGCTGTTCTTGCAGACATAGTTAACCTATCTTAAGCTACCGGTACATTTCCTAGTAAAATGCAAGTGGCTAAAGTAACATTTCTGTATGAGAGAGGATATCGCAATGATTTAGGAAATTGTAGGCCAGTATGCACACTTATACTCTTGAAAGCTTTTGAGGAAGTGCTATATATTAGGGTGTTTGATTTTATTTATAAGCATATCCTACCATCACCAAATCAGTTTGGGCTTTGTAAAAATAAATGTGCTGAGCTAGCAGTATTGAACAAAAGTTATATATATTAACGCAGTTTGAAAAGAAAGCCTTCGTTGTTCGCATCTTCGTGGATTTATCGAAGCCGTATGATCTCGTGAACCACGCTATATATTTTAAGAACTTAGACTATTATGACATTCGTGGACAGGTTCAGATGCTCCTGAAATCATATTTATTGCAGAGAAAACAGGCTGTTTGCATAAACAACATAAAATCTGAACTAAAAGATGTTACTTCGGGAGTTCCACAAGTAAGTATATTGGCAACATTGCTCTTTAAATTTATCTGAACGACATTTGCAATATTAACAACACAGCTAAATTTATTACTTATGCTAATGATACTAGCATTTTTTTACTGGAAATAATCTTGATCTTCATATCCGGGATTGCACTGACACCATGAATGAGCTACGAAAATTGCCAGAATCCAAGTGTATGCGTGTTAATGAAAAGAAAACAGGAGCTGTGGTATGCTGCCCCAAATATGAACTATTCCCTTTCTCTTTCAACATTAAGCTGAACTCAGGACGTAAAGAGGTGGTTGAACAATTTAATTGCTTCGAAGTGGTATTTCCCTCCTCAATGTCTTGAGAACACCACGTGGATCACATCTCAACAAAATTGGCGGAAATAACTGGGGTCGTAAACAGGCTCAAATACCTTCTTTCCAAACCAATAAAATTACTCTTGTACAATTCCTTTTTCTATTCCTATCCTATTTAAACGATTTCCACTTAGTCTGGGGCACAGCTACTCCTGCATTTCTTCAGCGTATCTACATTTTACAGAAAAGAATCCTTCGTCATGTTCATAATGTTCACTGAGGCTTACCGAGTGCGGATATATTTTTGCAACGCACCGCACTGAAGATCCAGAACTTGTACAAATACCGCTTGAGTGTCAGGTTTAATCTTGAAACTCGGAAAAACGTAAACAACTTGCGGTACCTCGCTGACTTGCATACCGGAGAAGCAGCATATATGACAAGGCATCAAGAAACTTGGGTTGTGCCGACACCCAGAATAAATTCAGGTAGAGAACGCCTGCAATTCACTCTTCCTTCCCGTTTAAATTCTTATTTACATAATTTTTTTTATCTCTTCAGTTCGTCAAAGAGTGATTTGCGTGCTATGTACGTTAACATGTCGATTCTGTGTTTTTTTTTGCAGCCATACCTGTGTTAATCCAATGTGAATATTATCTATATGATGTATATTCTCTTATTCTTTATGTTCTGTATTTGTCGTATTATTGTATATTTGTCATTACACTTTGTTAATACTGTTGCTTTAAAAGTCTTGCTGTGAAGGCGCTGCCAAGCAAAAGGGGGGCCGCGGCTCAGTCAAGCTGTTTCTGTTTCTAACGGCTTTTTCTGCACCTTCACTGTCTGTACTCTACAAGGCAGAAATAAAAAAAATATGAATCGTGGGTTGGACTTTTTCCAAAATTGTACTGCGGAAACGAAAATATAAAAACGCCCTTTATTTTTGCTTACTTCCCAGGTAACCGCTATTGAAACAGGAGGTCGCACCCTTTTACTACAAAACGACTTCAACACATTTTTTGATGAAATTTGTACGCAGTTCTGCATCATGCAGAAATCCATGCCCTCAGACTGCCTGCGGGTATTGGCAAATGGAATGGGAAATTGGACAGCGACTAAAGTGAGGAGCATACTATAGCATAAACATGAGAAGTTACTGCAGTAGAGAAGTAGTTTAATTTAAGCGACTCCGTTATTGGGACGGCAAGTTATAAGAAATGTGTCAACGAATATGCTATTGTAGGCATTACAAATATAATGAACCTCTGATATGTTCCACTGCAGAGCCAATTCTAGAATTGCTTGCTTATTAAAGTCATGTTCCTAATATCTAAAGATTAAAACGTGGTGACCGGGATAAATGTAATTTATTGTCAGCCAGTTACTAAACCCTTCGCGTATGTAAGCGCTCTCAGTAGATAACGGCCGTCTTTCGGAATGTGACGACGACAGCACTTCTGCAACGAAAGAAAACAAAAAATACAGTATTAGCACGTTATTGACCTCTCTAGTTAAAGAATGAGGCGTTGGAATAATTAAATTAACGTGTTAACAACAGCAATGTCTAAGTTCATTGCAGGATGTGAAACTAAAGCTTACAGAAAAAAAATGACTAAGGGTTAACTCTTGTGAACCGAATTACCACGAGCGAAAGGCACGTTTGATTGGGTTTATTTAGTTATTTATTATTTGTTCTCGCTTACCGCAATCACCGTTTGGTGATTTTAGCAGGATGGTACATGAAGTTAGTGTTCAAACATATGGCAATAGATTTGGCACTCAAACAGAATCTAATACAATACAATACAATGGCACACAAACAAAATGCAATACAATTGAACTGGTGAGTGTACCTTCTAATTGAGATGAAAACAATGTCAGTGATGATGATGAAACAATTGCATTAGTTCATTTCAGTGGACTATGGTGCCAGGAAAAAATGAATATTTAAAGCAATCACTGTGTGTAGAAAGGGGGGGTTATGGTGTAGTCATGCCTTTGCCTTGTAGAGTAGCCAAAAGAAAAACAAAAAAATATCGGCTATATTGACTTTATATTGACCTTTAATTTGTTGATACAAAAATTTAAGCCTTGAGTAAGGTATTTTATGACAAGAGCGAAAGCTGCGCTGTGTTTAGAAGGTCCGTAATTGAAGCCCTTGAAAAATTATTGTATACAAAACGCAAACTCTTTTCTAATTTGCTAATGTTAGTCTTAGTAAAAGGGTCCCACACATAGGGTTAATATACAGACTCGAGAGGAAAAGCTGGGCCGCGAAAGCTAGAACCACGTGAGCACCGACATGTTGGTACGTGTTTGTTGTTGCCATTACAATAATTTACAAAAGCGCTAAGTATGGCGCTTGAAAACACTCAAATTCTCACAATATAAATCATACACAAGTATAACGTAATATAACGGACGGAAATTGCTTCATGTTTATATCAACTGCTTTTAGGAAAGATACAATGGTCATTTATGCAATTTACTGCACGCGGAAAAGAGCGTTTGCAGGTTTGTTTACTAGATGGCGCCACCATCCTTGTAACGTATCAACATTTGAGAGCGTGGCCGTGCGGCGTTCGGCCGATTGCGCCGGCTTGCTTGCGCGTCGGGTGAGTCATTTACAGTGCCTCGTCGTCCGTGTTATTTGTTGCCATGAGCCTACAACTCGAACTTGATGTGACAGTCTCTTACTGCGATGCAACAGAGATACACGAAACAGAAAAAAATTACACCATCTCCCACTAAAGAGAACCATGTGGGCATGCAAAGCAGCCCTGGTGTTCACTTGTGTTTCCATTTGTATGTTTCCATGTAGTTTGATTTGTGTGTGGAGTTGTGTATCAGCGGCGCTGCTTACGCTGCTGTCACAGCTTACGTTACCGATGCCGCTACAACTGGCGCCAACGTTGACATCGATAACGCCGTTGCGAAAGAGAGTGCAACGAAGCGAGCGCGCGCCGCATTATATACGAGCGCACAGCTGCGCCGGAGAGAGAGAAACGGGAGAAGAGAAACGAATCTGAGGCAGCGCTCACGCCACCTCCTCCACCCCACCTCCTCCCACCTCCTCGCGCTCACGCGAGGAGAAGGGGGGAGAATTGGCGCATGCGCAGTGGGGGGAGCGGACGGTCGCCATGGGACGGACACAGCCTCGAGCAAAAGCTGCTTTGCATCTAAAAAATGCCAGGGGTTATTGCAGCATGCAGTGGTGAGTGCGAGTGGTCGTCACCCGAAAGCTGAGTACCGTTCCGTTATGGCGGTACCCGAGCAGTTATAGGTTTTATTGTATGGGTCCTATGGGAAGCTTTTCCTCTAGAGTGTGTATATTAAATCTATGGTCCCACATGATCGCGGCGTAATCTAATGTTGGTAAGACAATGGATTTGTACGCTAAAAGGTCGACAGAAGGATTGGAAACCTTCAGAGCACGACGAAGAAAAAACACTTTGTAAGTTGTATTTGCTGTTATGTGCTACGTGTTTGTTCCAGCACAAATCATTTGATATGTAAAGACCCAAGTATTTATAATTAGTGAATTCAGACAGAAGAAATATTGTTAGCATTGTACCTGAAATGTAAATGATTTTTCGTGCGAGTAATTCGCATAAAGACCGTTTTGTCAAAGTTAATGACCATTCGCCATTCCTTGCACCAGTAGACAACTCTTGAAATACCTGTTTTAACAGCAATTGATGGGATGTGCCATCAACCTCGCAGTGTAAAACACAGTCATCGGCGTAAAGTTTCACTTTAACATGAATTTGTTCCACAATATTATTAATAAACAAATATTGCAGATGCCCAAGTACTGAGCGCTGGGGCACTCCAGAATCAACCTTAAGATATTTGGAGCAGAGATCGAGAGAAGAAACAAACTGTTGTCTTTTAGTTAAATAACAAGAAAGGAGATATATTAACTTTTACAGCGAAAGCTGTTATGAGATCACAACAAGGGTCGTTCCTGCGCCGTAGTTGTCCGCCACCGCCGCCACCGCCGGTGTCTGTAACCAATATCACACGAAATAAGAAAAAAAAGCCGGCAGATACCACGCACTGTGGGAATCGATGTAATGCGAAGCAGCCAGGAAGGAGCAAATCATGCTTTACATAATTTGCATGTAATGTTTTACATGTTGGGACCTGTCATTTATGTTCGTCACACAGTCACGTCACGCAATACCAATTTTCGTGTATCTCAAGCTAGCGAACTGGACGGAAGCGCACCATGAGCGTGGCATGTAATTGGCGTTGTAGATGACATGCATGCCAAGATTTTCTTGTTGCCAACTGCCACTTAAGTTCGTTATACAGTCATGCCACTCAATACCAAATTTGGTGTATATCAAGCTAACGAAACGGCCGCGAGCGTGGCATGAGCGTGGGATGCAAGTCATATATGTCGCTCATGACATATCATGATTTCCCTATTACCACTTGTCATTTATGTTCGTCATACAGTCGTGTCACTCGATACCAAATTTGGTGTATTTCAAGCTAACGAAACGGCCGCGAGCACGCCATGAGCGTGGCATGCAAGTCATGTCGCACATCACAAGTCATGATTTCCATATTACCACTTGTCGATAATGTTCTTCATACAATCACGTCACTCAATACCAAGTTTGGTGTATATGAAGCTAACGAAATGGCCGCGAACGCGCCATGAGCGTGGAATGCTAGTCATGTCGCTCATGACATGTCATGATTTCCATATTACCACTTGTCATTTATGTTCGTCATACGGTCATGTCACTCAATACCAAATTTGGTGTATATCAAGCTAACGAAACGGCCGCGAGTGCGCCATGAGCGTGGAATGCAAGTCATGTCGCTCATGACAAGTCATGATACTATATTACCACTTGTCATTTATGTTCGTCACACAGTCATGTCCCTCAATACGAAATTTGGTGTATATCAAGCTAACGAAACTGCCGCGAACGCGCCATGAGCGTGGAATGCAAGTCATGTCGGTCATGACATGTCATGATTTCCATATTACCACTTGTCATTTATGTCCGTCATACAGTCATGTTAAGCCATACCAAATTTGGTGTATATCAAGCTAACGAAACGGCCGCGAGCGCGCCATGAGCGTGGCATGTAAATCATACATTTCATGACAAGTTAGTCATGATTTCCATGATATGACCAGCTATTTATGTTCGTCATACAGTCATGTTAAGCCATACAAAATTTGGTATAAATCCCATTAACGGTACGGCCAGGAGAGCACAAAGTCGTAGGCGGCTAGATAGATAGCTAGATAGATAGATACGCTCAAAGTCGCCGAAGTTCGCTAAGAAATGCTTCGCATTTAAAAACTAAATAGATAAAAAAACACTTCTGACAGATAGGGACTCGAACACGGGTCGTCTGCGCGGCAGCGCAGCACTCTACCACTGAGCTACGCCGCTGCTTGAAACTGCGGTGCAAACTGACACTATGCAGGCTTCATGTCGGGTAAGGAATCCCGTTAACGTGTTGTAAAGCGTTTTAGAACAGTAAAGTAAGAACCAGGCGTCACCCAATGCGAATTGCGTAACAAGTAGTGCGTTCAATGCTCCAACCCATTACAAAAGCCTCAGGCAAAATTCTTCATGGTCGTCAGCCACAGCATCAACAAAGTGTACATAATGCGTTACAAGAGTGTAGCGGGTACCGCGCTGTTCTAAAGAATGACGAATAATGGCATAGTAACGCTTCCCCACTACAGAACAATTATGATGATTTATGGCGTAGTGGGTACCATGCAAGTGCGCTTGTAGTAGTTGCCCCAAGAGTGTTTTAAAAAGGCTCTAAAAAGGCCGCTCTCCCAGCTTTCGCTGTAGCTGTGCTGCGTGTTCCGCGCAGGCCTGGCGTTTTTTTTTTTGTTTTAAATATTTAGTCAAGTTTAAATAGTAACTTTTTGTGCGAAACCTTATCGAAGGCCTTGACAAAGTCTATAAAAATTGCATTTGCTTGCCTTGATAAGTAATTTTCGCAAAATCTTGTACCGTTTCGACGAGATGAGTGAGGGTTGAAAAACCTTTTCTGACTCCGTGCTGATGTCTAGTTAAAAAATTGTGTTTGTTGAGAAACTCTATGATATGACTGTGTATACTCTGTTCTAACATTTTGCAACAGGTTGAAGTGAGTGAAACTGGTCGATAGTGCCCAACCTGGTTCTTGTTTTCTTTTTTTACGAATTGGTTTTATTCTGGCAGTTACCCAATCATGCGGTAGTTACCCATCGCATAATGATTTACAGAATAGTACATATACAGTGAAACTTCGATGATACGATCACAGCTTATGCGAATTTCGGGGTGATACGAATTTTTCTTTGGTGCCGGCCAAGGCCCATTGGCCTGCAATATAATAGAGAACGGTTGTTGCCAACCGATTTTCACCCCGTGACATTTGATACGAACGTACCGCCCAAGTACGAAGAGGTGCTGCCTGCGCTGTCGCGGAAGACGCGCCAAGCACGTGCGAGCGCGGGAACGCAAGTGCGGGCATTCGCGCCGCACCGCCAAATCGTCAGAATCTCGGTGTCAACATGCGTGATTGTTGAGGTGGCACTTGTGCGGGCGCGGCTCTAAATCTCCTAAAAAACATCCCCAACACCTCCGCGATAACAAAATCGTAACAGGACCGTAGTTCTGAAATGTTGAGGCCTTGATCTATCGCGTCAAATTGCTTCTTCCGTTACTTTCGCCGCAGTACTCTGTTGTCATGCGAAAAAGCACAGTAAAATTTGGAAGGGGCTACTGCTGTCGCGGGTCACAACGCACCTGGCCGTATATTTACGAGTGTTGGTATGATTGCCGACATCTAAAAACTTAACTGAAAATTATTCAGAGTCCTTCCCGACGTTGCTGCGGTCCTGCAAAACAGTCAATTAAAATGTACGCCAGGTTTCTTTTGTCGCATGCTAATTTTCCATACTTTCTGGTGATACGAATTTCGGATGATACGAATATTTTTGGTGGTCCCGTGAGATTCGTATCACCGAGGTCTCACTGTAAATACTTGGATACCCATTCTGCATACCTTTTGAAAAAAGCATTGGGGATGCAATCAGAGCCAGGTAATTTTTTTCGTGTCTAGATTCAATAACATATTTAAGATACCCCTGTCTGAGATGACATCAGCCATGGGAGGTAGGGAGACATTAAATATTGGAAGAATACCATTGTCTTCGGTGTGAACATATCTGAAGTGTTCATTGAAAAGGTTCCCGATTGATTCTGGATCACTAATCTCTCGGGCATGGTCATATCACGGCCGCTGGATCAAAGCGCACTAGGTGTGCGCTTTGATCCAGCGGCCGTGGTCTATAAACGTTTCGCATTCGTTTGACTTGGGACAAATCGTTTACCAAAACTTCTCTGGCGAAGTAGTAATGAAATGGGTAGTGACTCTCCAAACTAACTTAGTTTATCTGAACTAACCTTAACTGACATTCGAGATGTCAATTCTGCAATTTCATGTTGACAACTTGAATCAACATAACGAGTCTTACATTCCTTTTTAAAAGCGAAGCATTTCTCTGCGTACTGTAAGCACTTTTGCGTTTCTGTCTAGTTATCTATTTATCTATCTATCTAGCTGTCTAGCCGCCTACGTCTGGGTGCTCTCGTGGTCGCCTCCTTAACATGGGGTAGACCAAAATTTGTATCGGAGGGTAGGATGTACCGACGAATATGTCTGGCTGGTCATGACACGAATAATGTGACAATTGTGTCGCGTACGTCTTCAAACACTTTCCTCCAAACACGCGTGGCTCATACCCTTATACCACTGGCAGGTATGTACCACAGGTATACGGGTATGTTCCACAGGTGTTTGACAATTTATATCTACCCAGGAACTGCGAGGACTGACATTAGTAATTTAAATGCGAGAGCATTAAGAAAAACTGACGTCGGCAGCGTTGACCCGACGAATGCAAATAATAAATATCAGGTCCCAGCAGGAATCGAACCCAAGCAATCTGCATTGGCAATCAATTATTCTACCACAGAGCTACGCCAGGTCTCGGAACGGCTTTGGAAAAAAGACCCTATGCAGGCGTAATGTTGGTGAAACTTCTGTTGTGGTTGCAGTGCTGGCTATCTAATTTTATAAACATTACACATGTACGGCTATGCGGCAGGCGTGATGTCGGGTTAACGTCAATTGTATACTTAAGCGCCACCCACTGTAGTTGGTCCACGAAGCTCTAGCCAGGGTTACCATCCTCACAAGCACTAGTGCTACATATCAGCTTACCGCTTCTGGTGTTGGTAATACCGTTACTTCTGTTGGCATCGTTAAACAACTGTAAACAACTGGTTATATGAAACATATGGAACTGTTCAACATCTGTCTCTGCGTACAACATTTCTACATATCTTTAGCGTCATTTCGTAACGTTTCGCTCAATAAAAAAACCGCCAGGCCCGCGCACAACGCGCAGCAAAGCCACAGAGAAAGCTGGGACAGCGGCCTCTCTAGAGCCTTTTTTAAACACTCTTGGGGCAACTAATACAAGCGCACTTGCATGGTACCCACTACGCCATAAATCATGATACTTTTTGTCTAGTGGGGAAGCGTCTACTATACCATTATTCGTCCTTCTTCGGAAAAGCGCGGTACCCGCTACACTCTTGTTACACATTATGTGCACTTTGTTGATGCTGTGGCTGACGACAATGAAGAATTATGCCTCAGGCTTTTGTAATGGGTTGGAGCATTGAACGACCCACTAGTTACGCAATACGCATTGTGTGACGCCTGGTTCTTACTTTACTGCTCTAAAACGCGTTACAACACACATTAACGCGATTCCTTACCCGACATGAAGCCTGCATGGTGTCAGTTTGCTCCGCAGTTTCAAGCAGCGGCGTAGCTCAGTGGTAGAGTGCTGGGCTGCCACGCAGAGGACCCGGGTTCGATTCCCGGTCTGTCATAAGTATTTTTTCATTTATTCAGTTTTTTTCTTATTTCGTGCGATATTGGTTACGGACACCGGCGGCGGCGGACCACTACGGCGCAGAAACGACCCTTGTTGTGATCTCATAACAGATTTCGCTGTGAAACAATTACAACCCAGTCACCTTGCCTACGCATGCTTCGCATAACATCGATTCCCATGGTACTTGGGATCTGCCAAAAGAATTCCATGGGTTTTTGGTTCTAGGTTTTTTACATATAGTTGGTACAAGACGCTCCATGCTTTTACTTGCAATACCATTAAATATAATCCAGAGATCAGCCACACTACCAATACTATTGGCAAAATCATCGAAATGAAAAGAAAGGGTATCGAGTAGCGACTCGTCATCAGCTGTATGGAAGTCATAAACAGTAGTCATCTTAGGTTTTGCACAGACAGAAACTTTTGATACGGTTAGCAATACAGCAAGGTGATCGGAAATACCGGCGACAACGTCGCACGCACAATTATGGATTATATTTCCTGAAACAAAAAGAAGATCTAGAATTGATTTGGAGCTGCCTCGAATCCTTGTACAACTTTCAACTACCTGTGATAAGTCGTGCTAAAAAGCAATGTCCATCATGGTATCTGTGGAAGGATTACTGTGACAAGTATGTGTAATGTTTTACCAATTAACATTTGGCAGATTAAAATCACCTGGCAAGATTATTCGGTCGCCCAGCTTTACATATGTTGTCATATTTCTAGCTCCTCAATAATATCGACTGAAGAAGCAGATGTGTACTAGCACCTAATACATATCTAGTGTTAGCATGAGTGACCTTATGCTGAAGTTGGATTCAGCATTAGGCATATCTGGTATTTTAATAAATTATATCCCCTTTTCGAACAGAATACATACGCCACCTCCTTTTGAGCTACGGTCTTTTCTATAAGAACTGAAACCAGGTGGGTGTGGCGACGTGCGACCTCGCAGACCGGCGAAGTCTCAGCCTTACCAGATAGAGAGCGAGCCCCGACACGACCAATGCGATCAGAAGCAAACACCGGCGAAGCTGGTCTTGTACCATCGTAAGGTTATTGGCAATGGAGGCAACTTTGCTTTCTGCGTAACGTGATAATCCGGCCTCCGTTTGCTCCGGTGTGTCACTAGGCAAGTTCTCTTTTGCTTGAGATCTTGTAGCCTGCCTATAGCTGTGTCTACTGGACGATTGGATGCAGCCTATCTTGTGCGCTGCAGTACACGAGCAGATGCCCCATCCGAGGTGGCATCTGTGGTGAGGCTGGGCGATCAAGCGCAAGCGAGGCATCTGTTATACCTTCACATAGACACTGTTACGACCGGCTCTAGAAATCTTCATGGAAGGCGCCATTGTTCGTGAACCTGGCAATCAAAGAGTCGGCGCTTGGACGGAGGCACGAAGCGCCTCATTTTCCTAGAGGTGGCTTATGCCCGCATTTTCAAACGAGCCAGGAATGCCGAACGCGGACGGATTCCAAGCAAAATGACGTGGGATTCACGGACACCATTTTATGGCGTGGTGTTTACAGCGTGGGATGGCAGCTCTGGAGAGGATCCCACCGAATCACTGCATTCTTTTACGCAGACATAAAACGCACAAAAGTTTGCACGCGCTCGTGTAAGCAGTTTACATCTCTTCCGAAGTTGACGACACCTCCCCCTCCTGCCCTTTCGGGCTCTTCCTCCCCGCCGTGAGAATTCTCGGGATCAAGCGGCTCCAAGTTTGGGACTCATGCGTTGACCTTTGGCGGTGCGCTCGGGACCCGATTAGACGTCGTCTTTGACTATGCCCTCAACAGCTGTATTGTGTAGTCCCTTTACCCTTTTTCGCAAGCGGGGCACCGAGACGGCAGGACATCGTATTGGCGGGAGCTGCCGACACCGGTTTGAGTGCCTCAGTGGTGGCAGACGCGGGGCTATAAAAGCTGAAGACTTTTGTACAAGCGTCTCTCCTATTTTACAACCATGTAAATAAATCTCTGTCATCTCGTACGAACGCCTCTCCTCTCTGCAAACGTGGACGATGGGTCCGACGACGCGCGCCAGCTATGATTGTCGAGACCCGCTGGACCCGGGTTCCCAACTGTCGAGGACCACCGACCACGGCGACGTCGCGCGGCAGCCACGCAGAGAGCCATGCCTGTGATGAAAGGCAACACTGGGACTGGGTGCGTCGACAGATGTGCATTGTTTCCTGGCCGGTACTCTGTCTCCCGGAATAAATGGTTCTAAGTTCCGTTGGCTACTTGTTTAACGACACCGCGTAGCAACGCTCAGCTGCGAGATGGTGGCAGCGGTGACGCTAACTGCACAGTGAACCACACAACACAAGCGACCAAACGATGAGCTTCCGCGCAGCAATCGGCTTTCAGCATGTCTGATGAGGTGGAAGGAAACGTCGCGTAAATAGCTGCCGCGGCGCAGAAGCAAAATGGCGGGAACTTCTTCAATCCCTTCGCCGTCCAGTTGCCCGAGAAGCTCGATTTCCGGGACCCGGCGGATTGGAAGCGCTGGATCGCTCGATGGGAACGTTACCGGCTCGTGTCGTCATTGCACCTCCGGGACGAAAATACGCAGGTGAACACGTTTCTGTACGCTATGGGGAAAGATGCAGAAGATATCTTAGCGTCACTGAAGCTGACAGGCGCGAAACACAAGTTTGAGGAGCACTTCATAGCATGTACGAACGTAATCTACGGCAGGGCAAGGTTAAATTGCCGTGTACAACAACCCAATGAACCAGTCGAAGCGTTCATCACGAACCTGCACAAACTGGCAGAGGCTTGCGAATACGGTGAACTCATGGACGAGCTGATCCGCGACCGTCTCGTGGTCGGACTGTTGCACTTCGGACTGAGCAAGAAGATGCAGCTCGATCTCAAGCTGACGATACAGTCAGCGACGAAATCGGCGAGGAACTGTGAGGTGGTGAAGCAGCAGCAAACTGAAATTCGCCGCAAGGAGCACCCCACCGTTGCTGACGGCGAGGTCAGAAAATCAGGCCACGGAAAGGGCGTCCCGAAAGAAACAAAGGCACCGTCTCGAGCACCTTCTTGCCATCTACGCACCACGAAAAGCGACGACGCCGGACGCTTTCGGTGGTGCGGAGGAGCCCTCAACCACACGAAGGCGCAGTGTCCAGCCGCGGGCAAGACGTGCAATAGCTGTGGAAGAAAAGGCCACTACGCAACAATGCGCCTCTCAAGTGCGCGCAAGAGCGACAAGCCCAACCGTTCGTCCGAGCGAAGACGGTGCATGGAGGAATTGCATCTCGGTGAGGTGCGAAGCACGACGTCTAGTGAGCCTTGTAGAGTGAGGGCAGCGGTGAACAGCAGACCTCTCATATTCAGTCGACACAGGTGCCGACGTCACTGCAGTGTCATTGAAGGATAACCACAGGGACACCATGCGACCTTTGGAAACAACACACCAGCCGCTGACTGGCCCAGGTCAAGTGCCAATCGACACAGCAGGCTACTTTAGGGCCACGGTAGAATGGCGAAACGCAAGAGTGCAAGAGAATGTCTTCGTCATCAAACGGCTGAGAGAAGCTCTTCTCAGTCGTTCAGCAGTAGAGTCACTGGGCATTGTGCAGCGGCCCCTGGAGCTGGCAGAAAGGCAATAGTGTGACATCCCTGATTACGCAAACTTCAAAATTAATTCGCTGTTGATATTTTGCAGATGATATACACATGTTCACGGGAATCGAAACCCGCAGGCTGTCTCGGCCGCGAAATTTTCAGTACCCCTTTAATACCATGACATCACCTCATCACTTAACAACTATGAACAGATCGATGCCATTTTTATTGCTTACTCCAAAGCTTTCGACAAGGTATGCCATAGAAAACTTCTCAAACTTCGTAACTTTCTCACAAGGCTCATATGCGCATACATTACTTGGCTGGATTACGGCTTATTTGCACCTGAGGAGTCAGTTTCTTCGCTACAACCACCAACAGTCATCATCAGCTCATATTTCCTCAGGTGTTCCACAGCGCTCTGTGTTGGGAACCCTTTAATTCATAATTTGCATCAATGATGTCGTTCAAGTTCTTACTAACACTCCAGTTAAGCTTCGTTTACACGCCGATGGTTGTGTTTTGTATTCCAATGTGCGTAGTGTCACTGATCATGGTATTGGTAAATGATGTGTTTTCTTCTTTTTGCGACTGCAGCAGAACTGGGCAAATGGAGCTAAATTTTCAGAAAACGGTGACAATGACTTTAACAAATAAAAAGGAACCATCGCAAATTAGGAATGGCAATGCCGAAGATGCTCTAGGAAATGTCCAGGAATTCAAGTACCTTGGTATTAAATTCTCTCCAAACTTAAAGTGGCTCAAACACATTGACCTTATTTCTGGAACATCGCTTAAAAAATAGGTTACTTAAGAAGAACGTTAAAGGGCGCCAGAAAAGAATGCAAGCTTATAGCCTTTAAGTCACTGGTCGGGCCTCTTCTTGAATATGCGCCAGTTGTGTGGTCACCACATCTTGCAAATGACAAAGATAAACTTTAGTTCGTCCAGCAACAAGAAATCAGATTAGTCGCCACGACCAAAACTTCTCCCCTTCAGAGCACTACCGCAATTCATCGCCGAATCTTTTAGAACACCGACGTATGTGCGATCGGCTTATCATGTTACTTAACATTGTGCACAAAACTGTCCGGATAGCTAGACCCATTTCTTTAACCAGTCATACTTGCCACGTGACCCGCCGGTACTACTGCGTTGGACATTTTGCCATTCCGATCTTTTATTGATTGTTATAAATATTCTTTTCCCGTGCACAGTTGACACTTGGAATATTCTTGACAGTTCTTTGAGACGATTACCACATGCACAGTTTGTAAAACAAGTGTCCAATTATGTGTTTTCATGTTTTCATTGTTTGTAGTTGTTTCTTTGTGCGTTTCGTGTAACCACTCCTGCGATGTCTCAAACATGAGACAGCAGTATCTGTAAATAAATAAATAAATATTTGTATCTGTGCACATCTGTAGTGTTGCCCGATGTCTCTGAAAGTGGTCATGCAATGCCCCCGCATTAACTCCCGCGTGAATCTCTAGGTGTGCGAGACGTATGGACTGCCGGCAGGCGTCGCAGCTTGGCGTGTAAATCCTCGAGCCGCAGCATGGCCAGTCTCGTTCCCCGTGAGTGGAGGGTCATCTTGGCATGGGTCCATGCGAGAGGAAACTGTCGTTTTTGCAGCAAATGTTGCCTTCGTGAATTTGGAGAACGCGGGCCGCTTCGCGGGCGATCCGACCGCTGGTGTAGGTGTGTATCGCCGCCTGGGATTCAGCTAAGCACGTTTTTTTTCTTTTTCTGCGGGTACAGTGGCCATTTGGTTTTGTTGTTGGAGTAGTAGAACTCTTTCCACGCAGTTCTCTCACAGTGAACGTGTATAAATCCTGTGACTGTACCTGTCAACTCCACCCTTGAAAATTAGCAGACCCCCCGTTGAAATGGCGAATAACTTTAATTATCTGGTTTATGTACGTGCGCGTGCACTTCATATTGCGATAGTAAATATATGGACACTCGACGGTTTTTTGTCGTCGGCATCGCCGTCGCCGTCGCGGTCCGTATAAAGTGCAAATTGATAACATACCCCCCGCGCATCGTATGTTCTACCCGCGGGTCAACAAGCGCGAGCGGTAGCTCGACGGCTCGTAGGCACACTTCTGCATCCAAGAATTATATACCAGGCGCAATTTCAATGGTTAACTTTGGCACAGCTGGCACAGTTGGAGACTATTAAACGTGATGCAATGCGCACAATAACAGCGTTACCCCGCATCACTCCGATAACAACTTTACAGGAGCACGCCCAGCTTAACATAACTGCAGAGCTAATTTCGCAAAGAGAAAAAGCGCGTGAAATAAAAAAAGCAACTTGTTCCGGTTGTTGCTGCGTTGCATGCTCACTTTCGACGCAGCTCTCGAATTGACAACCAGCCCGATGCAATGCCTCCCTGGGAATTCACCACCATCACATCTAATAAGACAACAAAGTTACGGCGCAGCCATACATCAGGTATTATTGACGAACGCTATATCATCGAAGCACCTTCCGTTAATACCTGCAAATTCTATGCAGATGCTGCTATCCTACAAGACGGCGGGAGGACATCATTCCTAAGTACCACACATAATTTCATCAGTGGTCACCAGCATTATCTATCTACGGAAGCCATTCCTCTTGTAATGGAACTTCAAGCCATCCATGACGCAGTGCGGGATGTCACCTCTAAGCTGCCTACAATTAAGCAACTTGACGTATTCACTGATTCTTTAGCGGCTATCCAGGAGCTAAAGAAAGTTCACAAGGCGATGGAAATCTGCGAGGCGATTCACAAGATAAACCGCAATACAGCCACTTGCGTTAGGGTAGACTGGATTCAAGGTAATGCAGCGAACCCTCACAATATTGCTGCTGATCAACAGGCACACTGCCCTCCTAATATAGACCTTCCATCTATTCCCCTTCCACCTCAACCTTTAAACTCACTCCGTGCCTGTAAAAATGTTCTCCGGCAGGATACACGCGCTCTTATCCACACCGTGTGTCTGCTCTCTCCCCCTTCATCTTACTAAGGCGCAGGAAGTCGTGCTTAGGAGGCTTCGGGCAGGGGTAGCCCTTACACCGGCTGTTATCTCAACGTGGAACTGGTCGCATTTACCAGTGGGTGCTACATGCCCGTACTGTTCTGTTCCGGTGATGCAAGCAGATGCATACCATCTCATGTGGACGTGCCAAGAGTTACAGTCGGGATGCTCTCGTCATCTCCTGCAAGCCGGCCTTCGCTACAGTGACACAAACAGTTATGACCGATGGATACATGACAACACATTCCACAAGACACTGCTTCACTTCATACAGAACACCGGCCTAACGGCGCACATTTAATGCAAATATACACAACAAATATTATGCCATCAGGGCAAGTCTATGCGCTAGTAAAAAAAAATTCCCCATCTCCCGCTAAAGAGAACCATGTGTGGATGCGAAGCAGCGGGGAGATAATTAGCTTGAGCGGGAGGAGCGTCGCCGCTCTCATTTCACGGCAGTGGTCCGGGCGCTCATCGCGGCGCTGCACAACAGAGACAATGAGGCGCGCGCGCTCCGTCATTTTCATACCGCGGAACTACCGTGGCGCCCCCCAGCGGAGTATGCAGCTGTCACACCACCTGTCGTGCGCGCCGCTCCATAGAGGATTCCTAGAGGAAAGGACGGGGGGAGACCGTAGGAGAGGAGAGCGAGGGGCAGGGGACGTGCATGCGTGCTGCGGGGGTGGGACGCGGGAGCCGCTCCGTAGAGTAGAGGATTGCTAAAGGAGAGAGGACGCGCATGCGCTGTGAGGATGTGGGATGCCGGACCCGCTCCGTAGAGTAGAGGATTCTTCCTAGAGGAGAGAGGGGGGAGTGGACGCGCATGCGCTGTGGAGATGTGGGACGCGGGCGCCGCTCCGTAGAGTAGATGATTCCTGGAGTAGAGGAAGGGGTGAGTGTAAGAGAGCATAGGGGAGGGGACGCGAATGTGCTGTGGGGGGGTGTGGGACGCGGGGGCCGCTCCGTAGAGTAGAGGATTCCTAGAGGAGAGAAAGGGGAGGGGACGCGAAGCGCTGTGGTGGCGTGGGACGCGGGAAGGGACGGACTAAGCCCCCTCCAAACACATGCAAGAAATATTAAGGAATGGGGTCAACCTGGGCGACAGACACCACCTGCCTAGCCATTGCTAAGCAGCCTCTCTGTGCTCTCGGCCATGACTCTAATGACTGTGATAGGGTTGACGGCCTTCATATTACTACAGTGTTCTGGTTCGCATAATGGGTGCTTCCCTACTTCATGAATGCGGCCGGACGTAGACGGGGGACACGGGACGGACATAGCCCCGAGCATAAGATGCTTCGCATCTAAAAAAAAAACTTGCCCATCTGCCGCTAAAGGGAACCATGTGTGGATACGAAGCAGCGGGGGAGATGGTTCACTTGAGTGGAGAAACGCCGCCGCTCTCATTTCACGGCAGCGGTCCGGGCGCTCATCGCGGCGCTGCACAGGAGAGAGAATGAAGCGCGCGCGCTCCGTCATTTTCATACCGCGGAACTACCGTGGCACTCTGTATGCAGCTGTCACACCACCTGTCCTTTCCAGAGGAAAGGACGGGGGGGGGAGCGTAGGAGAGGAGAGAGAGGGGGGAGGGGACGTGCATGCGTTGTGGGGGGTGTGGGACGCGGGAGCCGCTCCGTAGAGTAGAGGATTCCTAGGGGAGAGAGGGCGAGGGGACGCGGGAGACGCTCGGTAGAGTAGAGGATTCAAAGAGGAGAGAGGGCGAGGGGACGCGCATGCGCTGTGGTCATGTAGGACGCGAGCGCCGCTCCGTACAGTAGATGATTCCTAGAGGAGAGAGTGGGGTTGAGCGTAGGAGAGGATAGGGGAGGGGACGCGCATGCGCTGTAGGGGGTGTGGGACGCTCCGTAGGGTAGAGGATTCCTAGAGGAGAGAAAGGGGGTGAGCGTAGAAGAGAGGGGGGAGGGGACGCGCATGCACTGTGGTGGTGTGGGACGTGGGAAGAAGGGACGGACTAAGCCCCCTCCAAACACATGCAAGCAAGATCAAGGAATGGGGTCAACCTGGGCGAGAGACACCACCTGCCTAGCCATTGCTAAGCAGCCTCTCTGTGCTCGGCCATGACTCTGATGACTGTAGCAGTGGTTGACGGCCTTCATATTACTACAGTGTTCTGGTTCGCATAATGGGTGCTTCCCTACTTCATGAAAGTGGCTGGACGCGGGACGGGGGACGTGGGAGGGACGGACAGAGCCCCTCCCCGAGCATAAGATGCTTCGCATAAAAGGAAGCGATGAACGCAGCTTCCACCGCGTTCATCGCTTCCGCTCATTATCGTCGCCCGAAGGGCGGATGCATCCTCCCGCGTGGTAGACCTGCCGTCGAATGCTTAAGCAGTCCTTAACGAGCATGAAGGGACGTGGGGAGGGGGGCGGGGGGGGGGGGTCTCGCTCGAGCAGCAACTGTCAACTTTGTTTCTAATGGCGCGGACGCGATTTCTGACGCACGTGCTATCTACACACACATCAGCGCTGCGCTCATATTCGCAACTCCATAAAACGCTCCGTGTGCTGGCAACACTGGTCGAAAAAACAAAGATGGCTACGCTTAACAGGGTCAGCGCGGCACTTTTGCTTGGCGCTCTGCTGAAATTTCTTGATTGTGGCGTCGGATCGCGTTGCTTCGTCGAAGGCGAATGTGTGCTGGCCGCTGACCACCTCATTCTCATTGGCTTAACGGATTTCTATAGCGAAACAGAGGAAATAGTTCCACTATGCGTGCAAACATCGAGCCTGTTCAGCGAACCGCATCAGATTTACTTCAAGTTGAAGAACCTGTCCAGCGAGCCCGAAGTTGAAGAAGGCAACTGCTCATGCGTAGCGGGCCCTTTCCGAAAGGTGCAAGCGCTTGTGCGCACCGTTGCTGCACTGCTACAGGTAAGGCCTTCACAGTTTTCGAGGTAACTCTGCACTGCGAGTCGTGTTGCCGATTGCATGTATCCTATTGATTTCCGTTGTCCTGTCAAAAGCTGAATACGCATGCCGTTCACTTGATTACAGAACGGATCTATGCCTGGGTCAATGTATCTTGAGATAAGGCAAATCGTAGTTTCGCTTGTAATAGGAGTGCTTCTTTCTTTTCGTTCACCGACCTCTGTTATTAGCTTTCTAATAAACAAGGCCGTGTGCTTCCCAACACTCGCTTGTCCGTGTTGGCCGTATTTGATATTCGAAGCAGATATTACACGCACACTACGCACGCACGAACATAATATATATACGCGCGCTACTCACGCAAGAACTTAAGTACAGGGTGGTTGAACCCCACCCCGCCCCCCAAAAATACCAGCCGTACGACCCTGATGAAAGTATCAATAAATTGAAGATACTCATAACTAATCAAAGTAAATTACTTTTTAATTAAGCACGTTAGGTTTCCGGAAATTGGCGATCGTTTATTCAGTGGAATTGTGATAAATGCATCACTCGGAAACAAGCCTGTTCCAACATAAGTTGCGCTGCACTGTGTCGGAACACAACCAAGCGATGCGCCAGCAAGCCTTAGGCTCCAAAGGCTGGAACAATCAATTTTTGCAGTTGCTCTTAAATTTCTAGTGAGCTGTCGAACTTAAACTGTCAGCGCGCCGCGTTTAATGAGAACACAGCACCGTCTGTATACACCGCAGAGCAAACGCTGACATAAACACGCGTTTGTCCATAATAAATATACTTCAGGTTTCACAAATACAGTTCACGCGGAAGAAACGTACGTCAGTGACAGGGGCGTAGCGAGAAATTTTTTTCGGTGAGGTACACCCATCCTTTATGTATATTCGCGCGTGCATTTCTGCGCGTGTATACACACACGTGCGAGATCAAAAATTTTCGGGGGGAAGGATTACAACACCTTAATTTGAGAATCGGTAGCACTACGACTTGCACAGAAAACAAGCATACGCGAAAAATACACTCACACACATAACGCAACAAATTTCCTAAACCATTTGCTTATACAAACGAAACTATACTCCGCTCATTGAGAATCCCGAATATTGACAAGAATGCACACACGCTTAATAATGGTGTACTCACTCGGGAGAATGAAGTCGTCGCGAGCGAAGTGATTAGAACAAACCACCATAGTGTCCGTCAATATCTTTCCAAAGCTTAAGTTTCTGCTCTACGCCGTTCTCCGTCGCGCATCGTCTGCTGCATCCTCCGGGAAGTGACAGAACGATACGTTGCTGCCTTTCCACCGCGATGCCACACATTGCGGCACACAGCAATGGTCTCTGGACATCGCTTTCTTCTTTTTTGGGCTCGCGCGTGCGGCATGGCCAAAAAAAGTCACAGTTTCACCGCAAGGGTGAAGCAATGAATGCGATAGCAAAAAATTGTAATGTTATACGAAGTGAGGCTGGCAGCTAACTCTTTTTGGATCCGATCTCACGCAACTCTAGAAAACGCTTGTTTAAGAGAATTCTCTTCGCGTTGAGAGCGCAGCACGTAGAAGGGTACGCCGGCCCGGCCGCCGAGAAGGGGAGATGAGAAGGGGAGATAAAGCGCGCGCCCGCGCCCGCGCTCGTAAAATCGTCGCCCCCCCCCCCCCCCACCCGCCCGCTGTCGGCCGCCGAGAAGGGGAGATAACGCGCGCGCCCCCCGCTCGTAAAATCGAAGGTTGCTCGAGGGACCCCCCCCCCCCCCCTCGCGTCTTTTCACGCTCACGAACGATGGGCGGGCCCGGTTATATATATACATATACATATACGGCAAATGACGCCGACGCCGACGCGGACGCCGACGCCGACGGCGAAAACCAGCCGCGAGTGTCCATATAATTGCTATCGCAATAAAATAAAGGAACTATGCGGCCGCTTCTCAACGCGCGCAACGTGATAACATATCTCCTTTCAAGGTTGACCCTGTTAGTGGCGTTTCGAGGCGCGGCCGCTAGGTGGCGAGCGCTCAGCTGGAATCGCGAATACCCTTGTACGTACAGCGCTGTCAACGCGAATAGACTGTGCTAAAAGGGCATCTCTCCCTGGAGCGGCCGTATTCTCTTACAATAGCGTTTTGTAGAGTTACGCGATTTCGCATCCGAAAGAGTTAGCTGCCAGCCTTACTTCGTATAATATTGCAAGTTATTGCTATTGCGTTCATGGCGTCGATACTGTGATTTTTATTAATCACCGGATCCCAGGCGTGTTAACACGGGCACACACACACACACACACACACACACACACACACACACACACACACACACACACACACACACACACACACACACATATATATATATATATATATATATATATATATATATATATATATATATATATATATATATATATATATATATATATATATACAGTGGGTAAGTTCAGTGGGTCCGGTACATGCAAGAAAGCAAGCGGGTACACGTACGAGAAAGCAATTCCTTTATGTCTAACGTTTCAGCCATGGCGCGGCTTTCGTCAGCGAATGAAAAACATACAAGGCATATGCCGCTTTGAAGTGCCACTGAGATTGCGCAAAAAACGTCACAAGTCTCAAAACAAACAACAATGACAATATATTTTGATATGCCACCTCGAGTGACAAGATAAGTGCTGCATGTAACTCAAAGTACGAACAGCAAGCCGTCGCGCCGCACATATTTAAAGCAATAAACCACTTTTTAGGCCGCGAGAGAGAAACACAAGAGATTAGGGCAACATGGCGAGGCAAAACAAATATCATGCACACATGTAGGCACACATTGCAATGCTAAAAGATCAGGGAAAAAAATTTAACGAGTCGCTATAGTCGCTATACAAAGAATGCAGCAGACGATTTCTATAGAGTATGTGAAAGAAAACCAGTGCAAATACACATGTTCAATAAATGAGTGAAGAAAAACCGCCAGGCCTGCACGGAACGCGCAGCACAGCCACAGCGAAAGCTGGGAGAGCGGCTTTTCTAGAGCTTTTTTAAACACTCTTGGGGCAACTACTACCAGCGCACTTGCATGGTACCCACTACGCCATAAATCGTCATAATTTTGTGTAGTGGGGAAGCGTCTACTATGCCATTAATCGTCATTCTTCAGAAAAGCGCGGTACCCGCCACAGCATGAACAAAGTGCATTATGTGCACTTTGTTCATGCTGTGGCTGACGACGATGAAGAATTTTGCCTGAGGCTTTTGTAATGGGTTGGAGCACTGAACGACCCACTCGTCACGCAATTCGCATTGTGTGACGTCTGGTTCTTACTTTACTGTTCTAAAACGCTTTACAACACATCTTAACGCGATTCCCTACCCGACATGAAGCCTGCATAGGGTCAGTTTGCACCGCAGTTTCAAGCGGTGGCGTAGCTCGGTGGTAGAGTGCTGGGCTGCCACGCAGAAGACCCGGGTTCGATTCCCATTCGGGCAAGGTGTTTTTTATTTATTTAATTTTTTTCTTATTTTGTGCGATATTGGTTACGGACACCGGCGGCGGCGGCGGCGGACAACTACGGCGCAGAAACGACCCTTGTTGTGATCTCATAACAGCTTTCGCTGTAAAACAGTGCGTGTGTGTGGGGGGGGTGGGGGGGTATGGGTGGCGGGGGCAGGGAAGCTAGCGTATGAGTATGATAAACTATGTTACTCAGAAAGAAAGGCAACAAGTCCGATGCTTTCATTTATGCCGGTGAGAAGACTATTGAATTTGTTATTCAGGAAAGATTGGCGAACTTCTCGGTCATGAGGAGTTTTAAATACAGACTGTAGTATTGTGACCTTGATTTTTGCAAGAGTGACCTGGCACCTGGCCATGCTTTGATAACGGAAGATGATGTAGGTTAGAAGCGTGGGCTCTGTGGCTCTCAAAACGTAATCTGAATGAATGTTTCGGTTTGACCAATGTATTACTTGCGGCACATGGAGCCCTCAAGCATGTAGATAACATTGGCACTGTCGGAAGTGAAGTCTCCGTTTATTCTCAGGGAAAATCTTGAGTTACGGAATGCGAACTTGTAATGTGTGGGCAGATCTTGCAGCGGGGTTTATTGCAAGTGACAGTCAACATAATTGGATGGATTGCTTATTTTTGTCGGTGTTACGTTGTCACACAGGTTACGTGATCGGTGATAAATTACGCTCGGTGGTTCCGTAAAGATGTCTTTCAGGCGGTCACTTTGAATCAAGATATTGTGGTGTTTCTTGGGAAACCTGGCCACATTAGGAACCGATGCTGAGTGCGTTACGATGAGATTCGCATTGTTGCATAAAGAGCTTGCTGATCGTTTGTTACTTGTGAGCAAATCCTTGCGGTCGACGTTGTCCGCCTTTTTGAGGGCGTCGTCAATTATTCGTGCGGGTTATCTTTACCTGGTTAGTGCGCCTCAAAGTTGTTTACAGTTGCGATTGAATTATTTCTTGTCGGAGCAGAAGCGAATTGAAAGGCCTGACTATAGGAATACTGGTTTTGCAGTGTTTTGTGGGACTACTTTGAAAATGAAGATACTGATGACTATGGATTCCTTTCCTGTATAGCTTGGTCATCAGTTTCTGTTTGTGCAGTATTACTGTGACGTCAAGAAAATTAACACTGATGGCCGAGTATCAATGCGAGAACGATATATTTGGATGGGCATTATTAAAATCCTCGATGAAAGAAAGAAGCTGGTATTCACCGTGATGTCATATTTGTACTTGCAATGCTACATTTTCGAAACGTGCCATTGCAGGTACAAATATGGCTTATGCATCATTATGTAGTATGCTTCGTTGGTATGACATACAGAAAGTTTGAAAAGAGTAATAATTGTTTTTTAAGTGCGAAAAAAAATTTTCCAGCGGAACTTCCGCAAGGTTGTAAGAAGTTTGACTTTGCTTTGCCTTCACTACATAGCACATCAGCGCGCGATTCTAGCGGGGGCGTTTACACAGCGAATAATGCAAGTCATACAACGTTTATCACTTAATTTTTACTTACGTGGGCCAATTCGAGTAGCTGAGTCATGTTGAAACCGTAGCTTGCTTCTACTTCCTGTAAAGTGCCAAGTTAAACATCAGGGCAATTGAGAAGTCAGCCTTCTACTTTATGATGCACTCCATAACAGTCGTACGACAGTTTACCGTTGTCTACAGAAAATATGACCAAGTGGATGATTTCAACATTACAGATGAGGCGGGAGGCAGTGAGCATATGGAGGTCGGTTAAACCAACTCGGCGGGCAAGCACGCACATGGAGCAGCAAAAGAGCAAGCAGGAACAACGAGTGCTGCAGAAAAGTCAAATGGAAACAAGTGCTCAGTTTTCCAGCAATTCAGTGTTCAATCAGTACAAACACTAAAGACGGGTACAAATTGGTATGTAATATTTTATGTTTGGCACCATAATAGCAACATTACTAACAGTTATTCTGGAAAAAAAAAGAAAGGCCAGCACTTATATTCTACAAAGCAGAAAATCGGAGAGTAAGCTTTTCTTGTCAATCAGCCGTTTCAAATCTGAATGCCGTGTTCACTGCGACATAAAAAAGTGCAGGCTCTGTGCATTTGTAAGTGTAACTGTAACAGCGTTTAGCCGACAAGCTAGATATACACATCGGCTCAACGCTTAGCGTTCACATTGTACACGTGCTTTATGAAGAAACAAGTGTCAAGGAGATATCGCCTGTAAGAACTGTAGTGAAAGCGAGAACGAACCAATGAAAGAGGCGCCGGATTATATGATTCTTCCAATGGACGAACACTTTAGAGCGATGACGATACAGTCCTCCAGAAAAAGGCCGGACCGCTTCCACGGTTATTGCATATTTTTTATTTGCGATAATAATTATACGGAGACTCTCAACGGGTTTTCCATCGTCGCCGTCATGTTCCGTATAAAGTCCAAATCAGTAAATTTTGTACGCGCACGGTATGCTGTACCTTCAAGAAAAACTTGCGAGCGCTAGCAAGGAACACGGCTGAAGCATAAATGAAACAACCCGCCCATCTCCGTCGCACGGAGGGCGCATGGATAACATGACTCCACGTGCGAAGCCTGCCGTCGATTGCTCCTCAAAAAGAAAGCAAGCCCCCTGTCCGTCTTTCGCGGGGCGAAGGAGTATGGAGGGACGCCGGGGTAGAGGGACTGCGTGGCTCGAGCCGCAAGCTGTGAACTTCGACTATAATGACGCGGTCGCGAGTCCTGGTAGTCGCGCTATCTCGGCAGGCATCTGCAAACGACTCGTATACCCTTCTATGCGCTATGATCACACCGCTTCGCGCTGTGAGCATTGAAATACCAACTGCATGAAGACAATTTCTTTCCTAATGTGGCCGCATTCCCTTACGCTAGCTTTTTGCAGTTTCGCGAGATCGGATGAAATAGAGTTAGCTGCTAGCCTTAGTTCGTTATTACATTACGTGTTACTATCGTATTCACTGCTTCGCCCTTTCGGGGATACAGACTTTATTTATTTTTTTTTGTTCAGAATTCAAGGGACGAATTTATCACCCCGCTAACGCTTGAATCTAACCCGCAAACCTCCCCCGCCCGCGCCGCGCCGCCGCCGATCCGACGAACCTCGCGCCGTTGACGCGCCGCCGCCGACGATATTGGGACCGGCGCACAGGACCAATTCAAAGCACTTGGACACAAGTAATGCAAATGAGTTCTGCGGAATCCCGCAAGGGTCGCGGAAGGGTTAAGAAAGGGAAAATAGACAACCAGCCGTTTGTAGCACGAAGCCACAAGGAAATCCGTACGGATTTCTCAGAAAGAAAAGCTTCTTATAAATGCGATGCATTTCTTAGCGAACTTCGGCGACTTTGAGCGCATCTATCTATCTATCTATCTATCTATCTATCTATCTATCTATCTATCTATCTATCTATCTATCTATCTATCTATCTATCTATCTATCTATCTATCTATCTATCTATCTATCTATCCGCCTACGACTTTGTGCTCTCCAGACCGTATCCTTAATGGGATTTATACCAAAAATTGATATGGCATAACATGACTGTATGACGAACATGACTGACTGGTCATATCCTTAAAATCATAAAAGCACCGGCAGATCCCACGCACTGTGGGAATCGATGTAATGCGAAGCAGCCAGCAAGGAGCAAATTATACTTTACATAATATGCATGTCATGATTTACATGTTAGGACCAGTCATTTATGTTCGTCATACAGTTACGTCACGCAATACTAATTTTGTTGTATATCAAGCTAGCGAACTGGACGCAAGCGCGTCCATGGACACAAAAGCGTGACATGGAAATGGCGCTGTAGATAACATGCATGCCAAGATATTCATGTTACCACCTGCCACTTACGTTCGTTATACAGTCACGTCCCGCAATACTAATTTTGGTGTATATCAAGCTAGCGAAACGGCCGCGAGCGTGCCATGAGCGTGGTATGCAAGTCATGTCGCTCATGACATGTCATGATTTCCATATTACCACTTGTCATTTATGTTCGTCAATACAGTCACGTCACGCAATACCAAATTTGGTGTATATCAAGCTAGCGAAATGGCCGCGAGCGTGCCATGAGCGTGGCATGCAAATCATGTTGTACATGAAATGCACGTCATGATTTTCATATTACCACCTGTGATTTATGTTGGCCATGCAGAATTGTCTCATCGCACCAATTTTTGGATATATCGAGTTACGAAAACTGCCTCAGGAGCACTAAAACTAAGACGTGTAAATCATACTTTTCCTGAGAAGTTATTCATGATTTTCATGATATGGCCAGTAGTTCATGTTCGTCATGCAGTCATCTTAGGCCATACGAATTTTGGTATAAATCCCATTAACGGTACGGCCAGGAGAGCACAAAGTCGTAGGCGGCTAGGTAGATAGATAGATAGATAGATAGATAGATAGATAGATAGATAGATAGATAGATAGATAGATAGATAGATAGATAGATAGATAGATAGATAGATACGCTCAAAGTCGCTGAAGTTCGCTAAGGTATGCTTCGCATTTAATACCTTCATATGCAGCTTTTCTGGACACCAGCGGTTTAGTTCGCGTGAACGACACCACGTGGCGTATCGACCTTAAAGAATTCAAAAGTCCCGCCATGACGTATGCAGTGACACGGCACTAAACAAAACAGAATAAAAAAAAATGGTACGCATGCCCTGAGACTGTCGCTTCACCTCAGTGCACAGAAAAGATAGCGCTGTGGGTCGGCGTTATCTCGGCGGCGATTATTGGCAATGAATCGACAGTTCTTCTAGACGTACCGTGTTAGACAGCTCGCAGCATTCCGCACGAAATGTCTGGCCGTGATAGACGCAGCCGCGATGCATCAAGAGAATCGTGTTTTTTTTTTTTGTTTTTTTTTAACTTTCTGCGCTGCCGTAGCGGTGGTATATTGGAGCAGCATGCTGCTTACCGAGTTTCTTCTTGAGCTAGCGTGAAAGCATTATACTTGGGTATGAATAGGATATTGTGGTTGTATAATAACCAAATTTATTTTGTGCCCTTAGGTGTTGCTTGTTTGCTCCTTGCATTACCTCAAAGCAAAACCGGATAAGTTTGATAACGCTAGGAATGAGAGTCAAAAAAGATGGAGTTATGGATAGTTCTTTTTGTTTCCTTTTCATTTAGCTCTTATTGAAATCTGGCTGCTAACGCCAGCTTGGCGCCATCGAAGCGGGAATGCGAAATTGATACAGTCGTTGAATTATGATCTTGCACACAAGAAAATATGAACTTGGCTAATATTTTTGTTAGGAATGAACGTATACTACAACACATACGACCGACGTGTCGTGTAATAACCTCTAGGTCCGCCCCCCTATCGCGCCCCCCAAAAAAGGCACCTATATATTTCTTCTTTTTCTTTCTTTTCTCTCCTTTTTTTTCTACAGTCGACTGACTCGTATGCTGGAGGTGATTGTCTTGAATCCGTTTGGCGCAGATACACCGAGCGCGGTTACACCGTGCCATGATCTCGGTGTCGCACGGGCACTTTTGATCGCGATCAGGGCCGGTATGGATCGAGTTCGGATCGGCAGTTAGCCAAACAGCGATTAAGGCCCGTGTTAATAACCGACCTTATTTTAGGGGCAATTAGGGCCTAGCCTTGTCGTCGTCCGAGTCCGTTACGGGGAGATTCGTGGATGTGAGACACACACACAAGAAAAAGGTTTAACAATAGACTAATATCATTCATAATTGTGACAGAACAATAGAAAACACCTGGAAGCACAAACCCTTTACACTAGTGGGCGACTTAGGTTACAAATTATGGACCTTAGGACCTAGCTTTGTCGTCGAAGTTCACTGTCCGCTGTCATGGTGGTAAGAAAACAATTGCTATAGTGGAAACGTGAGTGTATGTGAATAAAAAGAAATATTTACAATAGGCGAACAACAATTATAATTGTGAAGCAACAATATAAAACACCTACAAGCACAAACCCTTTATACTAGTCGGCGACTTCAACGTAGACATTATGGATTTTAGGACAGAGGTTTCCCGTGGACTCTTTATGTCACTTTATGTCATTCAATTCACATTATATGGGGCAACGCTCGGGTAGCATATGTGAGACACAAAAAAAAGGTTTAACAATACAGTTATATCAGTCATAATTGCTACAGAACAATACAAAACACCAACAAGCACAAACCCTTTATACTAGTCGGCGACTTCAACGTAGAGATTAAGGCCCGTATTCTGAAACGCTCCTTACCTCAGACCATTTCCTTACCTTACGTGAGGAGCCCTTCAAGCCTCCTTACCTTAAGGAGCTCCTTGAGGGAGCCAGCGTATTCTGAAAGCTTCCTTCAACCTTCGTTTGCTAAGGGTCGCCTCAGTAAGGTAAGGAGCGTGTTTCGCATGTCTGGGATCGAGAGTACCTGTGAAATACGGACGAAACGTCCTTTTTTAAGCAAGAATAAGGAATATTTTTTCCGTATACCGGTGAATAATTACGTGCACACTTCTTTTTCGCGACATAGGCGCACATCCTTTCCCGTTTATTTAACTTTCGCCTGTTGCAGCGAAATTTGGGGGGGGGGGGGGACCCAGGCCCGTAGCCAGAAATTTTTGTCTGGGGGGGGGGGGGGGGCACCTGTTGAAAACCTTGAAAACCACCTGTTTTCTTTACTCATTCTCGGTAAAACACTCCTCTCCATACGAATGTTGGGGGGGGGGAGACCCAGGCCCGTTGCCAGAAATTTTTTTTCGGGGGGGCGGGGGGGGGGCGGGGGGGGGGCGGGGGGGCACGTGTTGAAAACCTTGAAAACCACCTATTTTCTTTACCTTTTCTCGGTAAAACACTTCTCTCCATACGAATTTTTTTGGGGGGGGAGACCCAGGCCCGTAACCAGAATTTTTTTTCGGGGGGAGGGGGGGGGGGGCACCTGTTGAAAACCTTGAAAACCACCTATTTTCTTTACTTATTCTCGGTAAAACACTCCTCTCCATACGAATTTTTTTTTTTTTGGGTGGGGGACCCGGGCCCCTTAGCCCTCCCCCCCCGCCCCCCCCCCTGGCTACGGGCCTGCACAGAGCTTGTGCACAAGTACAAGGTATCGATTAACAAGGACAAATCGGATGCAGTGTCACTGATAGGCACTGCAAGAAGCACCCCTTCAGTGCGAGGAGCGAGGTAAGGAGGCATGAAGGTTGCCCTAGCGCTACCTTAACTTGAGGGAGCACCAAGGAAGGCCTCAGTGAGGGAACCTTAGTAAGGAGCGTTCCAGAATACGCAGTAAGGCGTCCTCAAGCAGTTAAGGCCCCCCTTACTGAGGTAAGGAACGTTTCAGAATACGGGCCTAAGACTATGGACCTTGCGACCTAGCTTCGCCCACTCGTCATCATTCACTTCGTGGAGATGCGTGGATTTTTTTTTTGCCCCCCTTTACCTTGCCGGCGCCTTACAAACAAACACATCAATCTAACCTTTCCTTAACCTTACCGCCGCGCTAAGGTGGCGTTTCATAAGGTAGCCCGGGAGGTACCTTAAGGTGCCTTATGCGGCGCCCCTTATGCGGCGCCGTACGGCTGAGAAGCAAGCAGCTCTGCAAAGGCGATCGGTTTCGTCGCACTTTTACGAAAAGGTTACGTGCACAATCGGCGTCCATATGTGGCAATAAACGCTGCGAGTGCTCGGGAACAATTACATTCCATGGAAGAGTTCAGCGACGGTATGTTGCTGAGCAGATCTCACTTTTCGAAGCGAGCATGTCCCCGAGCTGTCTCCAGCATGTCCCCGAGCTGCGGCTGGAAACGATCCCCATTTACGTCGGTTTTTCCGCACCACCACTCCTCTAGCTGTTGGTGGCGCTCCGTTTCTACGGCGCAGTTACTTTCAAATTGTGAATGATGACTTGGTGCACATACCCTAGGCTACACTTTTCCGCATTGTTAAACGTGTGAAAAAATTGCTGCGGATACGGCACGTAGTCGAACATGTTTCACTGCAGGAATGATACATTTGTCTTTCAAACTCGCGGGGCCGTTCCTGGCAACCAGCCAGCACGAATAAGTAGGCAGATACGTAAGCACTCAGTAACAAAACATGTATTACACGCACAAACATCCACGCACTCACACGTGCGCATAAACGCAGACGGACAGAGGAGAAACAAACTAGGGGTGTGCGAATAGTGAAATTTCATCACGAATCGAATTCGAATCGAATAGTGCCGAATAGTGGCCAAAAATGTCGAATCCGAATCGAATATCGAATAGCATATTTACACGAAACGTGTATCGCCAGTTACGGCAAGACAAAAGAAAAATAGAGATGCCATGGCGTGCTGGCAGCTTTAGTACGCACTTTTTCGTTTTTTTTTTAAATTTTTTTTCAGCTATTGTGGGCGCGCAAGCATGTTAGAAGAGCCGTCATTCCAGTCAGCAACGCCACTCTTAACATCCTAAAGGTTCACAGAGGGGGTGCGGTAGCTAGTTTTTAAGTAAGGAGCACTTTAGGGGCCTGGGCTGTCGTAGGATGTCGTCTGCTGTCAACGTATGCTGTTGTAGCTTGGCGCAACGCCAGCAAAACAACGAATGGTATAGCCATCTGCAGCATATTGAGCGCGCGCTCGCGCCAAGGAGGAGTCTTCTTCTTGTTGTTCTTAGAGCACCTTGATGATAAGTGAGCGCGCGCTCTCGCTACTTCCTGTTGTTCTTTGGGCGCCTTGGTGATTATAAGTGAGCGCTCGCTCTGGCCAAGGAGAAGTCTTCTTCCTCTTGTTCTCAGAGCGCCTTGGTGATGATAAGTGCGGAGGACTTTAGGGGCCCAGGCTGTTGTATTCTGTCGTATGCTGTCGTCGCTTGGCGTAACGCAGGCAACACCACGTCTAAAAATAGAAAAAAAAGAGGAAACAAGCGAGAAATAGAAACAGAAAGAAAGAAAGGGAAACATAGCAAGAAAAACAGAGAGAGAAATAAATAGAAATAAATAGACCAAGAGAGAGGAAAAAATGAATAGAAGCACAGAGAGAAGGAAAATGGACAACAAAAGGAAAAAGAGGAAGAGAAAGAAAGACAGGAGGAAAGAAAGAGAAAACCTAAGTGAAACAATGAAAGCTACCAAACTCCGCACTCCCTTCAGGCTTGGCCCATAGTGCGAAGCTGCCTTAATTTTTTTCCCGTGTGGTCGCGCAATACGGCTCATCTGACAACGGTAATATTGTGCTCATCGCCAGGGGCACTCCGGGCCCAAAAATCTTCTGGCGCCCGTTCACAGCACCGTTTTAACAGCGCACCGGAACAATGGGGAGTTTGTGAACGAGTGGCGCGGTGCGTCAGTAGCGACTGCGCAGCGTGAACAAATTCTCACATGCGAAGCCAATCACTGAGGGCATCGCGGGCCAAAGTGTTACGGCGTTTGCGGCGTACGGCACCGAACTACGCAAGAAGTCCGTGCCTTCTTTGGGGGAGTAAAGTTTTTGAAGGGTTTGACGATTTTCTGATGTTTTTTCTTACGTGCGGAAATCACACATTCTCCTTTAAAATCAGCATGCACTCGCTCTTGAACCAGGATATTGGTGCAAGTTTTGACGAAAGGCCGACTGTAACGACGTTAGCGTTTGTTATTGCCACCCACCCTAAGCAAGTTGCACCATTGTCTTTGTCGCGTTTTAGACATTCACGCTGCCGAATTATTCGAAACTATGAATACTAGCTATTCGAAAGTCGAATGAAATTATTCGATCAAGTATTATTCGACTCGAATTCAAAACTCGAATATTCGCACACCCCTACTAATGGGCCGTAAGACAACAGATCTCATATCTTCACGCTCCATCTGCGGAAAGTCGTTGATTCAAAACGCCGCAACAGCGTGCATTATTTGCTTGCAATAAAACGCGAAAAGTTGGTTTTCGAAGAAATGTGTTAGGCGCTTGATCGGGCAATTAAAACATTTTTAGACGACAGATAACTTTCAAATGCCTATTGGCATATAGGAAGACGGGAAACTTTCAAGAAAGGAAACGCAAGCCAGCAGCAAAGCAGCCGGTGGAAGACCTCTCCGTCGTTGCTATGGCAACGGCGCGCAGCCGCGCTTTGTTGCGTTTCCGCGTCTTCTTGTCTGCCATATCGACGTCTGTTCCGCGATGCCGGTCCCCGCCGCCGGCCTCCGCCAGTCACCGAAAGGTGGGGGGGGGGGGGGGGGGGGTTCAGACCTTATCTATGTTCGTGCGTGCGTTTGTATGTGTGCGTGTACACACATACAAACCTTAAAAAATTTCGGAAACAGTTCAAGCACCCCCCCCACCGGCTACGCCAATGTTTACTGGCGAGGAGCACATCGGAGCAGCGCACTATCTCTGACGCCTGAAAGTGGCAAATCCATGTGTGCGTACACCGTTGCCGACACCATTTTCTAATACTCGAAATCGCCGTAGGTCGTTCATTTTTGCCAATAAAATTATCATGTGTTCTCTGCCTTACGTTCGCATATGCAACTGCTTATCTTGGTACCCTCGCTGTGAACAGGAAAGGTGGCAGCGAAGTGAGCCGGTTCGCAGAGGCAGCCGATTCAGAGACGGAGCCGGTGTCGCAGTTAACCTGCGAAATGCCATCGCTTAACAGCCACCAATCTAGCGAGTTCTTTGTAACTAGGCCCTGCTTTACGTAGCAAAAGGACCTGTCAGGACCTTTACGTAGCAAAAGGACCTGTCAAGTCAGTGTATTCGACTCGCCGGTCAAGTATAAGTGAAACAGAAATTTACTAGTGAAAGCGACCCGCGCTCCATCTATCGTTAGCTGCCGCAAACATACCATGTCCAACACATGGAAGCGCTGGCGTCAGTCGAACAGTGGAGGCCACGCGGCGGAGCGTTCGAGTTAAGCCTGCGGACGGCTGTACAGAGGGCAACGAACTTGAAAAAAAAAGGGAAGTTTACCATGTTCATGCACGCGGAAATGTTTCCGTGAGTGTGCCGGCGATTTCCCTGCATAACTGAGATCAGTTACTTGTCAAAAATGTGACAGTCTGTTTTGCCAACGTATCTGACATGATGACTTCTTGTCTCTCTCCTCGCAGATACCGTGTTTTTGTTGTTCTGCGCAAACATTCTGCATATATTGCATATCCCAGCGATAAACCAGTGGTTGTTAGTTCAGCGCCCGTGTATGTCCTTCTATCACCGTTCCGTGTCCAAGCGCTGTTTGTCCTAGGCAGTATAAAGGTTTTCCCCAATGTTGCCCCAACGCCTACAACTTGATATGGTGTTTGCCTATTGTCTCTGCAACGCCACTGGAGATTCAGCGCATGGTTACTATATAGTAGATGAACTGTTGAAATCAAACAATTTGCAGGTGTCATTGCTGTCGGCCAGTAACAACCAGCCAAGACACCCTCTCTTAAAAAGCTTCAGAAGAACTTGAATCTGTCAAGCATTCATCGTTTCAGCATATGCCGCTTCATCCACAGCCTCAAGCAGAGTCGGCATGTACAGATAAGGGTTCCTGGACATTGTAGAATGATTTTATTATTGCGATAGCAATTATATGGACAGTCTCCGCTGACTTTTGCCGTCGCCGTCATGCCCCAGATATGTATATGTATGTGTATGTATGAAAAAAAGAACAAAGAGAAATAAATCAGAAGAAAAACATTCCAAGGCAGCCGACCGGCGATTTGAACCAGCGACCCCTCGCTCCGAAACGCTCTACGTTAGACCACTCAGTCACACCCCATGCTTGAGGCGGCATAATAAAGGCAAGTTATTTATAGGCACAATTTACCACTGGCGGTATGCAGATCGCGCAGCACCTTGCGCGTGTTTTCTATCACGCAAAGCTCCTACATTTTCATTCAATTTGAAAGCTGCCCTTGAGACGCGCATGAAAAAGGGGCCCCTTTCTGTACCCACTCGAGATGTGGAAAAAAAAGACCACCACCCACACCTTGCGTCAGACGCCACCGCGTGGCAGGAGACGCAGTGGGGTCATTCCGCGCGCCGCACTTTAAAAAGAAGAAAAAATATCTAAGCGCGTCGGGTTCTGCGTTCGCAAAACTCGCAGTGCATCGCTCAAACAAAAAGACGTAACTGTGATAGTCGTTAGTTCACGCTTGTCCCTGTGTATACCTGCGCGTCCTTTTCGAGCATTCTTCTTTGTGCTTCAGCGGGAAGCTGCCAGTATCGAGCTGCTCATCGATTTTCGTGTGACATTCCAATTCCTTACTATCGCATTCATTTATTCGCCCTTGTGGCGAAACTGTGACTTTTTATTTTTAAATTCTCATTACACTAACAAGCTTTTAGTCAGTCTCTTAACACGAAGGTATTTTATGCTGCGGTCCACCACGGCTCCACTGACGTATTAACGCGATAGCGTTAAAGAGCTCGTTTCGCAGAAATTCCCGGCGTCGGCGTCGGCGTCGTTGGTTGTGAGCGAAAAATCATCATCTTTTCCGTGACCGAAAAATCATCATCTTGTCCGTGACCAAAAAATCATCATCTTGTCCGTGACCGAAAAATCGATAAAGATGCAAATAAAATAAATAATAAAAATTTTCGGGTCCGAGTGAGGATCGAACCCGGGTCGTCTGCGTGGCAATGCAGGTGTTCTACCACACAGCCATGCCTCTGCTTGGAAATACTGTGAAAATAACTTCCTCTGCTTGGAAATGCAGTGAAAATAACTTCCACGCTTCGCAAACGCAAGCGTCCTTTATATAGGCGTCGCAATATAACATGTAATATCCCAGGAATATTGCGTGGTACAAGCGTACATTGCCATCGGGCGTCAGAATATGTGACTATCATAACGATTCCATAGTTTAAAGCCAGCCACCCATTACAAACGGCACACACCTTACTGCACGTATTCCCTTAACACCACCTAGTGGGTGCATAGCAAGTTCGAAAACATTTCCCACATTTGTCGCGCATAATTTCTCCTGGTTTAAAGCATACTACCCATTAAATAGTATGCACTAAGTGATTGAAGTACGCAGTAGGGACGGGATATCGCTATCGCGTTCAACTCTTAAAGGCGAAGCTTAAGGGTCCCCCCAATTTTTTTCCTCCCGAATATGACGTTGTAAAATATAAACTAAGAGACGGCAAAGAAAAAACTAGGAGAAAGAGTTCCGTCGCCGGGCGTCGAATTTAAGGACATCTCGCTCCGTAGCACGCGGCGCGCAACCTCTAAACCACAAACCGTACATTCTCCAGCTTACTAACGGTGAGCTATTTATATACACCTATACCATTCGCGGTCCTCAGAGCTCGGCAACTTCAAAGCGTTTTCGTCATTATTAGCGACATGGCGCGAAGGTGGCGCGGAGGGCGCGCTCTAAACGTCGTCGCCCCTCTCGTTGCGAAGCGCGCGCCCCTCCACAGGGCGTCGTCGCTCGTGCGCGCGCGCAAATATCTTGATTGGGGCGCTTTGTACGTCTTGTGCTTCCATCGCAAGTTTGCTTTGAAGTTACAGTGGTTAAAGAGTGCGCGTAAGTCACTTCGCTCGCCGCAGCGGCCGCGTTTACGAAAGGAGTGCGCTGCTCATTCACGAAGTAACAATTGTAACAGTTGTTCGCGCTCGACCACTGTATAATTGTGCGTTCGTTTCGTGCGTCTTTCTTTGGGTTTGAGCAGCGCGCGTTAAGTGTCGAGCTGTGACAGTTAGTGCGCGCTAGTCCTGTGTATGCGAATTTGCGTACGTCCTTTCTGCTTGATGTTGCGCGCTGCAAGTTTTTAGCTGCTTGCTGTTCTTCGAGTGACATTACAATTTGTTGCTGTAGTATTCATTCCTTCGCCCTTATGGTGAAACAATGCGCAATAAACGCTCAACTACCTCTGTGAAGAGACGTTTCACTTTTGTGTTATACCGATTCCTATGACAGAGGGATCAGACATGTTTGTTTTTCCATTACATCTCTTTTTCTACATCTCTTTCTCTCCTAGAGATACCCAAAGCTTATGATGAATATTGAGGGCACCCACGCCGACACGTAAAGGCGCGCTTTGAAAGCACTCAGTCCCCCCCCCCCCCCCCCCAATTCATCTTTCTCCCTGTTTAACACTGCAAGCGGCGATAATGTACTATCAAAAAAGTCGCCAGTGGCCCTACACTGGAAGGGGCAAGACTAGACGTGCGCGGGGTCATTACTGTCCATCTTAAAGGGGCGGGGGATGTTGCGGAGGCTGTAATGATGCCTAAATATGGGATGGCTTCCTAAGCTAACACAATGTGCGCGTTCAGCATAATCGTTTTTACTGACCCTCCTTACATCCAGTTTTTAGTGGCGAAGCACCTTATAGTCTCGGCGTGTCGGCGTGCTCGTCGTCTGCTGCTTGCTGCTGCTGTCGCGACGGTGCTGCTGTCGGAGTGAAAGAGAGGTCGCCAGCGACTCAGCGCTCGCCGCGTGGTGAGAGAGAGGGAATGGTGCGCGTTGACTACGGAAAAGCTCTTTCTGCAATGAACGCTGAACTACCAGTCGCAAGACGAGAGCGCACTCTCGCCCACAAGATACAACGTCGACGCAGGCAGCGTCTGCTAGCGAGTTTGTTGATTGGAAAAACCGACTGCTCGCGCTGCACAAGCCCACATCGTAAAGCTAGGCACTGGATCTTGACCTGCAACGTAGTGCCGGTGGGATATTTCTCTTGTGCGTAGTTGAACAATAAAAATTCGCAGCACGTGGACTGCGGGTCTCTGTGTCTAATCGGAGCAAATTGGGGGGCTCTAATTAGACCCGTGAACACTGCATGGTTCGCCAATCCCCAGGTTTCACGTTAGCTCAATCACCCTTCCCTATATGCCCCTTCGCCACAATTTTTGCTTCTTCATGTGCTTTCCGTCTTCCTTTTTTTTTTACATTCCTGATTCTCTTTCTTTCCGCCCTCTTCCCTCGTCTCTTAACATAGTATAAGAGGAGGCGGATGCGTTGTTATTTGTTGTTATGTCTTGAAAAAGAGGGGGGTTCCCGTAGAAACGTCAAGTCGACAAAAGGAACAGTTGTTTTAAGAAGGTGCATCTGCGTTTTTACTTATATAACGTTGCGGCAACCAAACATAACTCTTCCACACAGAAGCAGATTGTAAACAAGACGACACTTGACCTATCAAAAGCGAAACTATTTATTTGGAGGATCTTAAGACCAGGAAACCAGAAGGGAAAGTACAAGCAATACATGCTACATACTGACAGCCGCGATCACAGCGTCGGCCATCGGTAATCTAACCTGCCCTAATGAGCGTCAGCATTTATACATGTACGTGGGCAATATTTATGCGTCGGCATGTAAGACGCGTTGGCATTTATGCGGAAAGTTATAAATTATCCGGAAAGTTCCCTGCCATACTGGCGTGGTTTGCGCAAGGTAGTGGTTACACGTTTAATACACCAGGCTGCACAGAAATGTAAGGAGCGTGCGTGACAATATTGTGTGTCGCACTAACGCGTGTTAGGCAAGACTGCTGTTGCTTATAGAATGGCGCTTTGAATACGAGTGCACATGGCTATCCGCACACTAAGCACGTCACTGTGGTACAAGGTCCCTGACGGTATCCTCTTCCATTGACTACGCTAGATCACACGTTTTAGAAGCTTTGCAGAACGCCTGCTAAGAGTAGCCGGACTTCTAGCAGCCTATTCGACGGCCAGCTGCTTGCGCTATGAATATGCAGATACTGGTTGATATGACAACGCAGAACTCACTGGCAACAGGATGACCACAGTTGTCCCGATGCCCTCGATGCATGAGTATATTTGGTCTTGCACTGAAGGCCACTTCTGCATGAACGTTTTGAGAGAGTTTCAATGAAGCTGTACACAGTCTCTCAAAGTTGCAAAGATCTTTTTCGTTGTGGTGGTACCACCTAGGACGAAGTAAAAAACTCTCACCCAGAATGTTTTCTAGAAAATATGTACTTAATTAGAGCAAGCAAATACTACTTGACAAAGGAGATTGATAAGGTAATTAAAATGAAGACATTAGTTTTACCCACATTTACTGCTAAGGCTTATTGAAACGTTGGCAGTAAACATGACCTATACCTAGCAGGCATATCTCTTAGTACATGTTCTGAAAGTCTATTAAATGCTGCCTTTTTTTTAACACGATCTTTTTGCATGCCGGGGTCTACCAAGTCTTCATTGACGTATTTCCGTCAAGGAAATGACGCCAAAAAAGGCACACGATCACATCGCAAAGACAAAAAAAGTTGCGTCAACGGGCGTCGAACTCACGACTGGTCGGTGCGCGACAATAGATACCGAACACGCTATTCACTGCACCACGATCCCATACTCTGGAGGTTTTTCAAACGCGTCTTTTATATCTCATACTTTCCTCTGACAGAGCGCTTGGTCGGCGGAGTGATGTCACCCTCTGGGAGCGGTAAAGTAAACTAATGCATCATGACTGTGGCCTTCACGATTAGCTCCTGCTACGCCTCGTTGCTACGCGTCCGTCCCTTTCAGTGCGTTTCAAATAGAAGAACTGCAACTTTGTCAAAGACTTAACAAACCGCCAGGTGGTGACCTTAGCGCAAGCGTCGGCCTCGCTCATAGTATCCATCAATACCAAAAAAAATTACACCATCTCCCACTAAAGGGAACCATGAGGGGATGCGAAGCAGCATTGGGGGTGCACACCAAGTTTCCGTTTACATTCACTCGGCCGTCGAAGCCAAGCGTTGGCGTCGAGCTACCGCTTCCGCTACAGAGAGACAACGCGAGTCTGCGGCGAGGGTAGCGAGGCTTTCGAAACAACTGCAGCGACCGGGAACCGACGGAGCGACCGCACGATTCAACCGAGACTTCATCGACCGAGCGCACGCGCTGATATGAAATGGGGGAGGGAGAGGAGGGAGTGGGTTTACGGGCTGCAGCGCGGGGGGGAGGAGAGGAGAGAAGGCGACCGAACGCCTGCGTAAACGCCCGCGTAAAGGGGGAGAGTGCGCGGCAGCAGTGACGGGGGAGGAGGAGAGAAGGCGACCGAACACCTGCGTAAAGGAGGAGAGTGGGAGAGAGAGTAGGCGCAGGCGCAGTAAGGGTGGTCAGGACGCACACCACCACCGGATTGAACTCCGCTCTAAGCTGCTTCGCATCTAAAATAGCTCTGCGACGCGTGCCTATCTCGCCTGGTTGCAACACCACGTTCCCTGCTTACGCTCGCCCCGAGAGATATGGCGGCCAGGCTACAGAGGAGACACGACACGCGTTGCGTTTCTCTCTAGTCCGGCCGTGATGTTCAATCACTCCTTAACATGCCGCGCAATGGCAACCCCAGCACTGCGTCCAATCAGCGACGCTATTCTGGCTGTCACAACTCTTTCTCTGATTGCACTCTCACCATAGGCGTGCACACGAGGGGGGCAGGGGGGCGGCCGCCCCCCAAAGTCACCTAAGAAGTGGGGGCGCGAAGTCTTCCCCATACATTGACTTAATAGGGAGGGGGGGGCGCTGCGTGGAGCCTTCCCCCCCCCCCCTCCCCTAGAGGGGAACCCTACGCACGCCTATGACTCTCACCGTTAACTACTACAGGAACCACAAAGGTTCGTTTAATCATTGGTAATGGGCGTTACTCGTCGGGATGGAGATGTGCCACCAAGCGTTAACGTGGGTACATCCACGTTAAACGGTGCTATAGCTGCCAAACACCACTAGACATTGTGGAAGCTCTCTTATATCAATGTACAGTAAACATTCGACTACTTATATAAGTGAACGCTTTATTTCGTGTTATACCGATTCCTATGACGAGATCAAGCACGTTTTGCTTATATTTTATACCGATTCTTATGACGGAGGGATCAAGCAGGTTTTTTTTCTTACTGCGATTTTTTCTGATTTGCCCAATAAAATGTTGACCACGCAACGATAAATTGACTAATTTGCGCGCTCTAGATTACGGATACAGAAATTGAAGGAGAAGTCAATCATATAACCACTGTGAGCACACTCTCTACTTCCAACATTGCATAGAATGTGTGGTTTGAACAAGCTTTCTTCGTCATAAGATCAAGTATTCCAGGACAGTACGGCCGGCGCGAAAAGAACGGATGGTATATTTATTCATTACAGCGGATGTACTTAGGTTTAGTAACGAGTGGTTTATGCCGGTAGTAATTATAAGGACACTCCGGCTAACAGGTGCCATGAGATCTCAAAAGTTTTCCAAACCTGTCACGGGATAGCGTGAAAGTTTTTAAATGCGAAGCATTTCCTTGTGTACTGTAACCACTTTTTACGTTTCTATCTACGTATCTATCTATCTATCTATCTATCTAGCTATCTGTCTATCTATCTATCTATCTAGCCGCCTACGTCTGGGTGCTCTCGTGATCGCCTCCTTAACTTGGTGTAGACCAAAATTTGTATGGGAGGGTAAGAGGTGTTGACGAATATGTCTGGCTGGTCATTATATGAAATAACGTGAAAATCCTGTCGCATTCGCCGTGAAACACTTTCCTGCAGACACGTGCTGCACATACCCGTATACCATGGGCCGCGGTATGCGGGTATGCGCCACAGGTGTTTGAAAATTTTTATCTACCCAGGAACAGCGAGGACAAACATTAGTAATTCAAAATGCGAGAGCGTTAAGAAAAACTTCCGCCGGCAGCGCTGACCCGACAAATGCAAATAATAAATATCAGTGTCCCAGCAGGAATCGAACCCATGCAATCTGCGTGGCAATCAAGTATTCTACCAAAGCCACGCCAGGTCTCGGAACTGCTTTGGAAAAAGACCCTATGCAGGCGCAATGTTGGTGAGACGTCAATTGTGGTTGCAGTGCTGGCTATCTAGTTTTATAAACATTACATATGTACTCCTTATGAGGCAGGCGTCATGTCGGGTAAACGTCAATTGTATACTTAAGGGTCATCCACTTTAGTTGGTCCACGAAGCACTCTCCAGGGCTACCATCCTCGAAGCACAAGTGCTACATATCATCTTACCGCTTCTGGTGTTGCTAATACCGATCTTTCTGTTTGGCATCGGTTACGCAGCTGTAAACAACTGGTTACATGAAACACATGCGAGTGTTCAACATATGCCTGCGCGTACAACATTTGTATATATCTTTAGCGTCATTTTGTAACGTTTCGCTCAACAAAAAAAATTACAACCCAGTCACCTTGCCTGCGTATGCTGCGCATAACATCGATTCCCATCGTACTTGGCATCTGCCGAATTTTTTTCAACCTTGACAATCTTACGGGACAACGTGAGATAGTTAACGAGGCAGTCCGGTAGACGTGCCCTGTGAATGCAATTTTTCTGGTTAAAAAACAACACATTGATTTCCGCATCGAAACTCGCTGAACACTGAAAAACCTACTCGTTTCGGCGCAAACTTCAGTAACGCATTTTTTGATACTGCTGTTATCTTCGTAATTCGTTCCAAGTTATTGCGACTTAAGAAGTGCGGGAATTATAATGGCCTCTAGAATAGTTTTTCGCAGTGAATTAGCAAAAGAAATTACAATTACAAAACTGTTCCTTAAATAGTACTGTATCTACTGAAGAAGACAGGTAGATTGGGCGAGTTGGTGAGGTTCCATGAT